>OMLM01008589.1:97603-113574 GCA_900302695.1 Helostoma temminkii
GACATACAGTGTGTATCTGTGCTTCCTCCGGACTGCTGGCAGTGCATGTGCACACAAATGTAAGGTGTAATGTAGAATCCTATCCCACTCAAGGTCTGACTGTCTGCACACACACACACACACACACACACACACACACACACACACACAACTGCTGGCTGATGAGGATCAGATCACACACACACACACACACACACACACTCCTTTGCCACACCCATCCTCTTCTCTCATGGGACACAGCTGCACTTCCAAGGCCAAGGATGGAGAGAGGAGGGAACCTCTGAGTTCTGCTGCTCAGTCCAGGGTTGTAGCTTTTCTTGATGAGCTCTTTGGAGATGCTGTGGGCTCTTTGGCTTGAAATACATCTTCTTTACTCTGGGCATAATCACACCCTGTTCGCACTCCATTTTTATTGCATAAGTTGCATTGAAATATTAAAAATCACATTGAATTGTCAGTGTGTGCTATGGATTTATCAGTGAAAGACACCAAATACACCTTGTTTACTTTTTGTTTATGCTGCAGCGTCTCTTGCTGAGTGGTTAGAGGAATTCCTCTCAGTGGTTTTCTCAGATTTGCGGTTTTCTTTACTTTTTGGGAAGATAAATTTAACTTGATGGGACTTCAGTTCAACAAAACCCACTGGAAAACATCAGCTGCTGGTGTGATTGCTGGAGGATGTTTCACTTTATTTGGTGTAATATGAGTTGATGTTTGTGTTAGTTTCAGGACAAGACCTCTGCTCAGCAAACATGTGGCCCTTGGTGCTTTTGTTAACTCATCTTTGGCAGGAAGGTTTAAGCTTGGTTTAGTGTAGAAGACTGTAGTCAACATGTGTGGAAGAGAACTCCTTGTATTTTCTGTTTCACAACACGTGTTTGTGAAACTTTAAATGCTGCATTTCAAAGATTAGACATTGATTAGAAAATGTTGTTTACAAAAATTTATTCATACAAATCTTACAACACTTTCATAACATTGAGAAACGTAAAACCCCATAGAAGGACTCCTGTGTGAATAACGATGTCACTTGTACTAAGGTTCACTTTTAAAACACATTGTTTTCAGATAGATAAGAGATTAAACATTGAAGTAAGGCGTTTGGCGCTTTCAGAAATATCAACAACAGGCATTTCTATGATCTGAACAACATCTCTGTCATGTTCTAAAACCCTTTTTTATTCCAGATAGTGATGCACATAGTTGTAAATAATATGTTGGGGCTCTTTTCTGATTAATAAATTACTGACCAATATCAAAATAATCAACAACACTTCATAATTATCAGTAACAAACACTGGTCATTGTTCACAACTCCCACAGACACTGAACACCCCGAACTCATGCACACACATAAACGCACACACATTGCCTGCTCCACCAACATATACATTCTTATCTTTTTAATTTTTTACTCACTAAATCATTGGCCATGCTTTAAAAATAAAGTCTAATTCTACTACTGTTGGGGTAGACTAAGCCGAGCAATTAAACAGAGTAAAAGGACGTTTCAATGTAAGCTAATGGACTGCAGCATTGTAGGGCCACTAAAATTGCCATCTGTCACTTGTGGCGATTTTTTTTTTTTTTTTTTTTTTTTTTTTAGTTTTATTTTTTTCTCACATTGAAGCAAGGCACCAAAGCCAAAAGCTGTTTCCACCTCCACACTCGCGCCCAGTCACTCATTCACACAAACAAACATTAAGTGCACGCACACACACACTCAGACATAAACACAAGTGCGCACCAATATGTAAACAGTTACATCCGCGCACACATTTGCACAAAGCCTGTAGGATAAAGCCAAATTGGAAAAATAGTGTATTGATAGTTTGTGTAGGGGAGCACAGGCCACTGATTGGGCTGCATGGGTGCATAAAGCTGCATTTGCATAATAGTGAATAAATACATGATAAATCTCTCTAATAAAAGTCAGTGGGAAGATCCCTCTGGTTGAGGGTTGAATTTAATTAACCTCTGTTCCAGAGCAAGAGGGCAAGTCAAACAGTGGCCTTGTCCAGCTTCACTTACATCCCGTTAATCTGTCTGCTGATATGAAAGTGAAGGGAATTCAACGTCTGATGTTTTCTATCAGACTCATTGACCCTGATCTCACTTTGTTTGTTTCTCTCTTCAGCAGCAACAACCTCTCTCAGGCTCATAGGTGCTACAACCTGTCTCTTACATAACTTTCACTCACACATATACTGTCTCCTCATCTCTTCATCACATCCTCCCTGAACATACTATAAAACGTAGATCAGCTTTGTCTTAAGAATTGAACCACACCGCCGTCAAGTCAACTATTTAGCATCTAGAAGCAAAATAATCTTTAAAAAAACGCTACTAGAACAAAGGCTTTCAGCACAAAGGGCGTCCAGTGTCTCGTCTTATGATATCCACAATGACAGCAGCTGGGGAGGTAAAAATTCAACAAGTCAGTGCAGTACCAGTTTCCACCACCTCTAGCCCTCCTTATTCACATTTCCATCACATCTGAGGGGGGGGGAGTGGTGCGGAAATAGGCTTAGCTGAGCCTACCTCCCAGATAGCACAGTCCAAAAAAGCACAATGGCATGCAGTTTCTACGCAAAATTAGCAAGGTGTCAGTCCCCACATGCACCAATAAATAAGAACTAGAGTTAAATATTCCTAACTGTTACTCAGATGCTACTTTCCTTGACACCTCCTGTCAAAAGAACGCTTCATCCCTCGATTCTTACATCCTCATGGCCCCTTTTTGAATACTTGTAGTGCCTAAATACAATCAACAACTGAAGCTTATTCTAAGTAATTCTGTTGACCGAACACAGACAACATGGAGATAAATATGTGCGCTGTGTAATTTCTACACTGTACTTAATACACACACGAAACATTCTTTACACAATCCTGTCAAGCATGATTTTTCCCCTACAGTAAATGACTTTGAGGCAAGTGAGCAAGCAGTGTTTGTCGCATACTGTTAACAGCAACTTGTGTGCTTCCCCTTAGGTTTAACACAGGCAGTCGTGCCCTCGCACAAGCCTGCAATGAAATTTCCGTTCAAAAGAGGGTTGGATTTTACCACCAGTTACATGAATGAGCGTGAAAGTCAATCAAAGCGAAGGCTGGTTACAACAAAAGCCATCTGAGTTCCCCTGGAGGGGCAGCAAGCTGCACGGGCCCACAGAGCTCCCATTAAGGGAGGAGGGAGCTGGGTGGACAAGGGCAACATCTATCATTTATGATAAGCCGGATATGCCTCACATAGCATGCTCACTGCTTCTTTGGGCCTGTTTGGAAAACAAACAACACTAAAAAAATAGAACGTTGGATACAAAAATAAGTATAACATTCAATACTTTGATTGTCTTTTTAAAATCTATTTATTTTCTGCATATGTAGATGACCTTTAAAGATTTCAAGCGCATAACGTTGAAGGTGCACAATTATCTTTTTTTTTCTAATTTCTTTTCTTTTTTTTCTTTTTTTTTTTTTAAGTCATTGTATGTTTTTAACATCTTAACATGAAAATAAAATATTGGTCCACAAAGTATAACTGTGCGGTATCAAGTGCTTTTGTACAAAAAGAAAAAAAAACGATATTATTATTAAAATATTCATTTTAATGGCTTTACTTCATACATAAATACATGTTGAAAGAACACAGGCGCAATCCACTGGTTGGTCAGATATATCTGAATGATTTAACGACTGGATGTATTTACACAGGAGGGCAGTTTGGGCGCTTTAACAACGCTACAAATAGGCAAGTCGGCGTCCTTTGTTCCTAACTCTCTGTCTGTACCTTCTTCCCAGAACCGCTGCCAGGTATTTCTGCACGGCCATCTGCTTTCTATAGCGACTGTAGCTGTCGGTGAAGATCCCATCTGAATGTCTTTTGGATAAGGGCCCCGAATCATCCTCCATGCTGTTGTCTTCACTGAAAGAAAAGCAGCAAAAACAAAACAGCAAAGCACATTAGTTAAAGCTGCAGCCTCCCACTTTATTCTCAGCAGATCCCTGCGCTGTCACATCTCATCTTTGATCATCTGTCCATCTTGCCATGGCGCAAAGTTGCCTATAATCATCAATAATGCACGTGTGGCCCCTTTTTTTTTATTTTTATTTGTTTTAAATCTTTGCACTTATTTATTTTTCGTTTATAAAAACGGCGACAAGGACAAAACAGTGATTTAAAACGTTTTTAGAAAATGATTCACATGTGCATATTCTGCACGCAGAGGTTTTCATCACTTCTTGGGCCAAACAAAATCAATTTAAGGAATAATCACATGAATCTAAATCGCAGTGTATTTAATACTTAGAAAATTCACTGCTAAAAGAGGAGCGCAATGCCACCGCCACAACAAAAACACTAAACAAAAAATGTAATAGACATTTTTATAAACATATATGTGGGGAAATAAATAAAATGATAGACAGGGATGTAGCAGCCTGAACTTGTGCAGCGGAGGAACATAAAATAATGATGGCTGCAGGTGAACGCTTATAAGAAATGCCCTTACCCTGCACGAATTGTCATCAGAGAATGTAGATAATGTCTCGCTGTTAACTGACCCAGGATCTCCCTCAAGGCTCTATCTAATTCTTCCTCAGCATGCCTTTCTGGTCTGAGATGAATAAAACGCCAAAACACATAGATCATCAGTGACTAAAAAAAGCGCAGACAGATAATGATCCAAAGTAGCCTAAAATGTCCCCACCCACCCGCAGGTCCAGGTGCAATTAAACCTTGCGCCACACAGGCTGCGTCCTTCCTTATCTTGATTGTTAACAGTGTTGGAATCGACATTTTAGGCTACTCAGTGTGAAAACAACACCGAACAAATAACATGAGAAAACAAAGCAAGCAAACATTATCGCAAAAAAAGTCATTGGAATAAAAACCCAGCTGGGCTTTAGTTGTGATACTGAAGCACATTTACCTCTTCTCTGGTGGGTAGTATAGAGTGTACCCGTCGTCGTTTAGGGACGGTGGGCTTCGTATAGCAATCTGATCGCTATCAAAACCCATGTCGGATAATGAATTGCCATCCTCATCGAAGGCGTCGTTTTCAAGTCTGCAAAAGGGAGAGCATTCATCACAAATCTGATCTGTGCACAAGTGGGAAGCGGGAGTGAAAGAATGCCAAAATGTCTGCATCCGCTTTTACAAATCAGTGGGAGGTTAAATGCGTTAGAGATGTGGAAAGAAAATACAAAAAGATTTTAAATGAGACAAAAACGTCAACGAAAAAATAAAAA
This sequence comes from Helostoma temminkii, assembly GCA_900302695.1. Classification (NCBI taxonomy): domain Eukaryota; kingdom Metazoa; phylum Chordata; class Actinopteri; order Anabantiformes; family Helostomatidae; genus Helostoma; species Helostoma temminkii. Next base: position 102,854 of record OMLM01008589.1, read on the forward strand.
TAGGCCAAAAAAAATACGAGTTTAAAGCGTCTAAAATGAGTAAAACCTCGCGTTTTTATTTCCATCCTTAAACGCGTAATTTAACGGGTGGAATCTGTTTTAATTCCAACTAGTTGTAAACACAGGCTGCAGCCTCGTTAATTATTTAAGGAGCGAAACTGTGTGTGTGTGTGTGTGTGTGAAACTGAGTACATTCAGAGTAGGCAAAACAAAAAATGATTAAAATAACTGCGCTGAATTTATCTGTGAAAAATCAGAATCAATAAGAACCACGCCCAAATTGAGGCTATGCTTTACGCAGAAAAAAAGAATAAATCTTAAATAGAAAGAGCTCTCCTATTCGTTTTGCCTCGCCTCTCCTTGGTGACGCCAGTCCACCGTCATCCCGAGGGCTATCCACTGCACTGAATGCGCTCTCATTTTTAATAAGGGGAGTTCTGTGAACCGTCCCACCGGACAGATACCTCTACACAATTTCCATCGCCATTTTCCACACAAGACTTGCATTTTGTGTGCGTGCGTGCGTCGAAAGAACGATTTCCTTTTGTTATTCCTCACAATGATCCCATTTTTACCGGCTTGTTTAGTTTGCGCAATTACGCACGCTTTGAAATAAAGTGTCCAAAAATCACTTGGCAATAAATCACAATGCGCTACAATCATTGAAAACTGGGAATACACACAAAAATAATGCAATGATGAGATTACAAAGCTGCTTTAAACACATGCACCTACCTAATCTTAGGGTAACTTAGTCCGATAGGTGTGCAGAAGACGCTGTAGTGCATTAAGATTCCGTAGATGAGCAAGATTAAAGTCGCTTTACTCGAACTGGCCATGCTGTTAGAAAACGAAAGACAGTAAGATGGAACAGGTTAGTCACTCCTAGAAATAACAAGCTCGCTCTTTGTTCTCTCAGACTCACACTTCTCTCCTCACTAACTAAAAAGCTGAACCAGGTTCAGTTAACATGGATAAACGCAGCGTCCTTTTTGCTCAAAACAACCAAACAAACCAAAAATAATCTCTCTCTCTCTGTTAAATCATCCCATTTGGTAAAAGTTTAACTGGTGGCACTGACACCCAATCCTTTGCATGCAGCGCCAAAGTCGTTAAAAGCATCATGTCTCCATGCAGTGCAGAAAAAAAAGAATATTTTCCGTTACTTTATCTGCCTCTCCATCTGTGCATTTCTTCTCTTTTTTTAAGACAATCCGCAGATAGAGCACATACCTATAGCAGGGGGAGCGCTGTGCTGGAGGATGTGATCCGGGCGCGGCTGTGGTGGAGTGTGTGAGAGAGAGACGGTATCTTTCTCACGGCACTTCTTTCCTGGCTGAAGCGCCTCCGTCGCCTCCTTATGTTGCCCTCAGTTCAGCCTATCTCACTTTTATACACAATTAACGGGACTCAACCAGTCGCAAACAAAAACTCAGCGGGAAAGTGCGCCGTATGTTCGTCTACATATCGTTGCTCTAAACTTTTGTCCTGGGCTGTGATTGCCTTGGATTTTTATCCATGCATCGTAAGCCTTGCCCTCCTCCTCCTCCTCCTCCTCCTCCCTCCAATATGTCACATTAAGGATGCTATAGACGTCATCAAGTCTTCCTCCCGGAATATAATAGTACAGTTCCTTCCTCATCGATGCATCCGTCAGACTCACCCCCCACCTCCCTCCTAAGATGCAAGTTTACTTCGAAACTTTCTTCTCTTTTAAAGCACAAACGTCTGTGAATGAAAACGTGAATTCGTGAACTTTGCGCAGGACGATGTGGCGGCTGATACAAATCCATTTGCCCCTCACCGCGGCTGCTTTTTCCCCACCACGCGTCATCAATAAGTCCAATTAGGCTTTTATGATTATGACTGAGCTGGGAAATGATCACTTTGCCGCTGGTGATGGTGGTTTCATGTGACTGGGTGGTTTTGATGGAGGAGAGGGAGACTCAGGCTTCCGCTGAACAAGTTCAAGGCCTCTGGGGAGTTGGGATGTGCCGAGTGCTGGAGCGGTTTTCTGACTTTAGTGTCACTTTCTGTAATTGTTTCCAATAACTGCTCACTTGATATCAACGGGGTGACTTTAATCGCCGCGCGGTGGCAGCGCCAAGGCCCCGGCCTGTCCCTTAGATCGGTGAAATAAACGAGACGCGTAATTTGATTTGACCACCGGCTGGTGACGCAGGATGCAGGTTCACAGTGCCATCAGCCTACGTGGCTTCAAAAAACCGTTTTCCTATCGTTATTCTGAAATTATATGTATAGTTATAATCTGCTGAATCACACGGCGAAACGAAATAACAAAAAAATCAGAGACTTGGAGCTGAATTAAGGAACTGGGCCTAATTCTTAGCACAGAATAAGATGGTGAAGACTGATTTAGGTGCATTTTTGGCATTAGGTTTTGAACCCGTTCTCTTCCACACGATGCTCATTGTTTGCAAATTATAATAAAATAAAATTGCATTAAAGAATAAACTATACATTAATATATAAATCACACATCATTCGGCTGAACGTGTCGGGTGGAAGTTATTCAGGACTTTTAATTTGTAGAGTGTCTAAAGGCATAAATCTGTCGCTCAGTATTGGGTCTGATTACAAGGTCACCACTTGTGATTTAGGGCCGCGCACCCCTGAAGAAAACCTACAGCTCAGCAGCCAATTGAAGAGTTTGTGAAAGAGGCGAGAGATTCACGTCAGCGTTTTGTTTACGCTGACGCAATATGACGAACAGAGCCAGTCACTGCCAGAGGGGCCTATCCACAACTTCTGATTCCTATGAACGGCACAACTTAAACCCCATACGTTTTACCTGGACCAGACTACTAATACTAGGCCTGGGGAGCGGGTGCAGGCGCAGCTCGGTAACCTGAGCAAACGGCGCCATCATGAGGAAAGCGGAGAAACACCAGCAGTGCACACAGGGAAAAAGAAAAGATGAGTAATACCCTCTCACCTACATTTGACCGTCATGATACAGCAGAATAATTAACCTCAGTTTTTTTTTTGTTATATATAATGATAAATATAAAACTAACACTTTTAAAGCAATATTTTAAAGCAAATATTAAGGAAAGAATAACTTAACTAGGAAGGTTAAATATGCATCAATAAAGACAAATTAAATAAATAAAGTGGAACAACATCCACTGTACCTGTCTGTCTGTTTTAATGCTTTTCTTAAAACATGAAACTGTCCTCGGCAGCATCAGTCTCTTGATTGTGGAAGTGACAAAACCCTCTTGTGGCTGGTGAAATGGTCGTCAGAGAAAAGGAGGGACTGAGGTGATGTGGTTTTAGTCCTTAGGGAAAAGGTTCTGGTGGATGGATGGTTCAACAAAACATCAGACTTTAACCGGAGTGGCTGCTGTCTGTTTCACAGTTACAGCTAATGTTGTTCAACAGTTGCTCTCTAACCTTAACTGCATGAATATTTTTCTATCTGTGAGGCTGAAGGTTAATCTTAAAACCAAAATATGCTACTTGGGCACTTTGAAGGTTTGATACAGCTCTGTTTCACTCCTGCACAGCCCTTCAGATAGTCGTCATAAAATATATAGTTAATGAGAATGCTAATCGAGTAGAAAGCCTTGCTATGCTGTGATTGGTTAGAAGGGGGAGGCTCACTCAAGCTGCTGATACTTGTTGGTGCCTTTGCTGCAAATGTACTTGAAGTTTTTTTGCTCCATAATTAACTGTAACTTGGTAAAACTAGCAAGAAGTAACTGAGTAAATCATTTATCATTTATGTACATTTAGGCAAAACTATCTTTCCACATTAACATAAGTTGTTTCCCTTTTAAAATATTCAAAAACAGTCACATATTGTAGCTTTACCAAAGAATAAATAATAAATAACCAAAACGTGATGTTTCCTAAACTTAACCAGGTGTTTTTGTGCATTAATCAAGTGTTGCCACCTCATTTCAGTCATGATTTGTCACTGTTGTGTAGTTGTGTAGTTCTCCTGCTCATGTTCTTATCATATGCATGGACACACTTTGTCATTTAATTTGGAGGAAATGAATGATGAAATAGTCAGAGAGAGTTTGAAGTACACAAATTAAGTAAAACTGCATTTTACTGCATTTACCCAGACACAATACTCCACCACAAGTAGAATACGCTTCAATTTCCTATTCACGAAAAGTATTCCGCTACAAAATACTACTGAATTTGATGCTGTTGAGAAGTCCAGTCCAGATGTGTTTGAACAATGCTTAAAAATGATATAAACAACTAAACCTGCAAAAACTAACTAGTAACTGAAGCAGTAAAATAAATCAGTGGAATAAAAGTAACATATTTGTCTCTGACAAAAAGTAAGATGAAATAGAAATACTCCAGTGAAGTACAAGTACCTCAAAATTACACTTAAGTTGTAATTAATTGCTTGAATCTATGTACATAGTTACTTACCATCTCATAAATACATAATAATAAGAAGAACATTTGAAACATATAAGCTTTATTTGAGTACTTTAAATCATCCATTAATCTTCCAGCCCCTTTAGTTTATGTTCTGACCCATTGCAGAGGTCCCAATCACTAATATAGGCTACAACTCTACTTGCTTGCACAAGCTGCTGTTAACTAAAGGATCTGGAATAAACCAAATATCCCACCCAACTTTTCAACCAGCAGCAGTCGGAATAGGTTTCATTTGTCTACAGGTAAACACGATGCCATTAATGAAAAGGTAACACTGTCACTATGTGTAGTCGCTCAGTACATGTTTCCATCAGAGGATGCTTTGTAGAAGTACTCTGAAGGAAACCTGCGGTGGCGCTTGTGCACAGTGCAGTCAGAGGCAGCAGAGGTCAGCAAATCTCTTCCAACAATCCCCAACTACTCAATCTGCTGTTAAGAAAGAGTCTTAACCATCTTTTCTCAAAAATAGATTTATCCCAGTGTTTTGTTATTGTATGACCACCTACATCAGTAGCATAGTTCTAGACTCACTCCTTTTACCCTTTATGGTGCTTATGATGGCTCATAACTCCACATGCAAATGAATTATACAACTGAAAAACACCCAGAATAAGACAATAACAACATACTCTAGAACTAGAACAATACTACTAGTAGTACTACTGCTAATAATGATTATGTACAAGATAGATAAGATAAATGTGCAAATCAGTCTGCAGTTATTTGTGTAATTTGATCTTCTAATGTGGAGCAGTGATGGAGAAAGTGGATATTTATGGATTGATACGTCATTTGTTAACAGTTTGACCGTTTTACAGTCTGCACTGCAGAGACCCTTTATTTAAATTCAGATATGCATATGTTTTAATTTAAAAGGAGGCTATAATTTAAAATTTTAACCCCTTCGGCCTTTAATAAAACCTAGGGGGCGCCAGACGCTAATATTTTGGGATTAAGGTTCAAAGGTTAAATGACACGATACGTGGACAAACGTGTGTGTAAATTATGCGAAGTCAAATATATATATATTTTTTTTTTCGCTGGACTGGATTGAGCTTTTCTAACAGACCAATGTGGAGGGTTTTCTCCCCAGTCTGAGGCTGGGATGTCGGCCATATTGGACACACGGGAAAGCCATTCAAAAGGACACAGTGCGACGTTCAAGTGTTAGCGGAAATTATAAAACATGCCGGGTTAAACGTAAAAACTACTTAGGAAGAATAGAAATGATGCTGCTGTATTACAGATTATCGATGTACAGAGTAATTGATAGGCCAGAGTCAATAAAAATGTAATAAGTGGTTCTTGTTAAGTGGTGTTCTGTGAACACATGAATGACACGAAGCCCTCTTTTTTTAACAAGGAGGCTAATACATTAATTCAGTTCAGTTTATTTACATAACTAAAAGTAATTTACAATGTCAGGGTAGAATGTAACAATACAACTATTTAGAATTTCGTAGAAAACACAACAAATCCCTCTTGAGCAGCTGCAGAAGACAGTGGAGAGGCTCTGGGTGGGCGGCCATCTGCCTCGACGGGTTAGGGGTGAATGGAAAGGAAGAGAGAAAGAACAACAGCAACAACAATAAGCAGTAACACAACGCTGGGCAGAATGGTTGGGCCAGCAACTACACAGCTCTAATACAATAATAACAATACAGTAATAATTGATAATAATAATATAATTATTATTATTATTGTTATGATTAGTCAGAACTGGAAAACACTAAAGGGCCATAATCTCTAAAGGGCGTGTTACTGTTCTGAGCTCAATTGAAACTCCGAAAGCCAAAAGTACGAGTATAATCTGAGTGCGTGAACGCAGCATGATTCCTTCTTTGGCCTCGTCTGCTCCTCGGTACTAGTCCGGCTATTGTTGTGCGTCTTTCAGGACAACCCTGACCTATCAGCAGGCGGTGATTTCTGGATATTTTAGGTGTTTTGCTTCGCGGCCGTGGCGCCATATTAAACCGTCTTTGTGAGCAGGCGGTGGGTCCAGTTTCCAGCGGAATATAAACGATCCCAGCGGAGGAGTTTGCGCTGGTGAAGTAGTTAATCGGTATGGGACAGACGGAAGACTGAGATTCCACGTTATAGTGAAACTACTCAGCTTTCCCCACTTCCTTGGATTGTCGACGTGAAAGAAAAAAAACAACAACGTGGGAAAACAAAGATCACAGGACGCATGTAGCCGGAGAATAACGCTGCTACGGTCGCTTTTAAGGTAAGAAAAGAAAAGTCACATTATGTCTTGGAAGTGGACCGAACAGGGCCTTGTGGTGCCGTGACACCCGGAGAAAGTTGTAGGAAAGGACCGAGAGAGTTTGTTACATTGTAATAAAATAAGGGGATGTTTGCCAACGCGGATCCGAGACCAGATCCATGTGGGTCCTCGCTTGTGTGACTCGATGGGAGGAGGAAAGCTTCCCCCAAAAACCGTCCGGGAACAAGGCTACAGTGTTGCCTCTGTGCAGTCTTTGATCCAAGAAACAAACGCGAACTAACAAATCACGTCACGTTTTAAATCTTCCTTTTGAAAGTGTTTGAATTAGTTTCCCAAAACCAAGTTTAGCCACTTGAACTTCCATGGCTGCCTCACCCAACCCTGTCCCCCCCACACAATCAGCTGCTGCAGGCCTCAGCTGTTGCAGGCCTTTATTGCAAGACATAGTGTTACAACAGCAAGTGACACAAACCCCTGGAATCTACGCCTTTTCCCAGTAGTTTCCACTCATGCTTTCATTGCAGTGACACAACCCGCACTTCTCTAAATGCGCTGTTAGTGTTTGTACGTGGGTACAAATCAGAGAAATGCAGCTGTGGTGTTCCATTGCAGCGTCTGTGTGTTCATGTATGCATGGTTCATAACTGTGCATATGTCTGATGGTGTGCTTATATTCTGGTGCCTCAATAATCCTCCTCCATGGTAATCCCGCTGTTAGTACAGCCCCAGTTGGCTTTATAGACATGTCTCATACTCACACACACACACTCACACAGCTGGAATGAAGAGGGCTGTTGGCAGAGGACTGAGCGGCACTAACAGGTGGTATTGGCCAAGGTTCAGGGATTTGAGTTTATACCCCTCGAGTGTCCTCGTGACATGAATGAGACTCCACTGTATCAATACAGTTTGTCCGTAATGGAGCTTTCAAGTGGCCAAAGCCACAACGACACACACGTTGAAAAAAAACTGAGCTGATCAAAGTTGTGGTTTCTGTCAGCAAACAGAATCTTCAGATTTCAGGTATCCACTGTGAGAAAGTGGACGCCTTTCTTTCTGTTTTTAAAGCTTGAAGATGGCTCTTTCTCCCTCCCGGCCTCACTCTAGCCTCTGACAGGCACAGCAGGTGGCCTCAATGGCATGAATGGATTCGGAAGGAAGTTCCTCTCTTCCCTCCGCCGGCCCCCTCCACTCACTGTGATTGGCAGGGATGGCAGGCTGCCCTGAAGATAAGACCGAGCTGCATCTCGGAGAGTGTGCCAGGACAATTACTGAGTTACACTTCAGTAATAGTTTGCAGCCCCTGGTACCCTCGACTCTGTGCGACTGTGGCCAGTGTTTACAGAGCAGGTTTGTCGACTTAGCTTTCGTGCTAGTTTGGCTTGTCGACTGTACATCCTGCTTCTTTACCGAAGCCATGTAAAACACCATGACACAGCTGCTCAATAGCAACCTGATGGTATTTTCTGTAGGATTGGGAGGTTCAGAGGTTAAATGTTTAAATAAGTGCGGGTGATGGTAGCTCAGTTGGCAGTCATCTATGAAATCTCAAGGTTGGTGGTTTGACTCCCGGTGTGCCAGATTCCAGGCCACATGTCAAATTTCCCTGGAGAAGACACCAAACCCTGGACCCCTGTCCACGAAGAAGTATCAGTTCAATTTCAGCTTCTTAAATGTGACGATTTGCTCCTCTCATCTGTTTCTCGTGACTGGAAGATCAACTCATTCAGATTTGCCACTTTGTAATAAAAAGTACATTCTTATTTTTCATACTGACACCCAGCCATCAAATTAACACTGGCATCATAGCATTTCAGATGATAGTCACAGTCTTAACCCACAGCTGCACTGAAACTTTTTTCACAAACTACTCAACCAGTCTTTTAATGTAGCCTTCCCTGCTAACAAGTTGAGATAATACTTTTCCCCCTCACTTTGTGCTACAGTGATGTACTGTAGTGTGGGACTAAGCTACACCACCAAACCTGCCAATCACCATTCGATTAGATTACAAGTCAGAGGGCTACGATGCGATTGTATAAAGATTATCAGTGCATCTCTTTGTTTAAAATCTGCACAGCTTTTTTTATCAAAACAACTTAAAGAGATGTGGCTAAACTGCAAAGTTAAATTTGTTATCACTGCAGCGATAGTACAGTGTGCATGTCGCGCTTTGCTTCTAGCACCATACTAATAGTATCAGCATGTTCAGAGTCTGCTGCAGAAAAATAAGGAGACTTCCAGTTAACATCCGTCTGTTATTTCAAACCCAAAACAATTTGATGTAAGAAAATCACAAACAGCTTTCATACACTGATGAAGACTCACCTGTGATTACACTGAAAACCATTAAAAAATTGCTGTTACAGTGATAAAATTATGACAAAAAGATTCTGTAGCAGCAGAGGTCCATCCCATCACAGCTATTACTCACTGTCTTTGGTGATTCTACCATGGTTTGTGGGCTTGTTGTTTACATTAGAAACACTTCTCAATATAATGCACTGCAGTATGGTTCCACCACCCACTATGACATAATAATCATTCATAAGAATTATCATCTTTCAGACAGTTCTAATTAAAAACTGATAAATTCTAAATTAATACAATTAGATTTTACAGCAGAGCTGCTGTGTTGGATTGCATAGGATTTTACAGATGTATCTAAAAAAGTGTATATCCTTTCATGAAAAACACAATAATTCCTGTGTGTGTCCAAATGTTTGACTGGTAGTTTAGAAGCTGAGAGGGAACAGTTCTAAACACTCATACCAATCTCTTTGCACTAGTTTTACACGCTGTCAGTCTATGTATAATAGTTTCTGAATAAAAACACTGGAAAAGAGTGGAGTTTGCTTCGCAATTTTGTCCCCAGTGACCACAAAGCATACACAAGGCAGTAGCTCAAAGGTCAAATGACCTCTCCCAGAACAGTCCAGGGTTGCATCTTATCAGATTAGTCAGTAAGTTAACAAGAGCTAGGAGATGTGTCATGCTTTATGTGGCTGCGTGGATCACATAAACTAAACTAAACTCCCATTTATACTGCGCCAGCGATATGGTCTACATGTGTTTCCCTGAGAGCACATACTCTGGAATTTGCTCAAAAATAACTACATAACTACAAAATAACTACATAATATCATCAAAGCTAAATATAAAGTGATGGGGTTCATGAAGTTTGGCTCATGTAAACTCTACTTTTTTCCTGCACCCAACTGTTTTTTACACCTGAATTTCTTTTTCCACATATTTATGTCTTGAGATGGAATAATGATAATATAACCTTTTTTCCTGACTGTATAACTACAAATAATCAGAAGTCGGTAGAGTAGCCAAAAATTGTACTCAAGTAAGAGTAGCATTACTTCAAAACAATATTACTCATGTAGAAGTAAAAAGTAGTCATCCAAAAAGTTACTCAAGTAAGAGTAAAATAGTATAAGATAAAAACATTTGTAAAAATAAATAAATTTAAAATAACAAATTAAGGCACAAATTTTCACAACATAAAGCTTTCAAGAACCAATGCCTACTGTAGGTAACGTGTATGTTTACATAGTGCGAACTACTTCCTGTGACAAGATGTACTGTGTACTGTATTTGCTTACCCTCCTAATGACGCAGCAGGCTCGTTGAGTTCTTATATGCTGAAATGTCAGTTGGTTTTGGCAGACGGAGAAGACACATTTTATAGCTGTTCTTTTGCATTGTGTGTAAGGAAAATATGCTTTTTTTATAATAGGCCAGGGGTGTTCATCCTCTTCAGTTTTAGAGCTGGAGACACTAGCTTCTGCCATTTTTCATGTATTTTCATCCCATCTGCTGCATGTGAAGACTGAAGACGTAGAGTTTGTGCCACTATCTATTCTGCCACAGTTTGTGTGTGGTCATGTGACTGCTTGGCTAGATCTGATTGGCGAAACGGAGCGATGTGAGTATTGTTGCTACGTCTGATTGGTGAAACTCAGTCATGTGGTACATCCACTTGCGGCATCTCTCTGGCAAAAGTAAAGCAAATCTAATGTGTAGAAATAAAAAAAGGAACAAGTCAAGTGTAGCG
>OMLM01008589.1:113594-155583 GCA_900302695.1 Helostoma temminkii
TGATTTGACCATGTCATGTCATGTGACATGACATGAGACATGGCTACGTTTGATTGGTGAAACGGAGTCATGCAAGTATTGTTGCTACGTCTGATTGGTGAAACTCAGTCATGTGGTACATCCACTTGCGGCATCTCTCTGGCAAAAGTAAAGCAAATCTAATGTGTAGAAATAAAAAAAGGAACAAGTCAAGTGTAGCGGAGTGAGAGTAGCATTTCTTCTTCACAAATCTACTCAAGTAAAAGTATGTCACAGTAAAACTACTCTCAAAGTACATTTCTTTTCAAAAAGCTGCTCAAGTAAATGTGATAGAGTAAATGTAGCTTGCTACTATCCACCTCTGCAGATAATACAGTTGCAAGTAAGCCTATAGGCTCTTCTTGATATAAAGCATGTAGAGCTAAACATTTGGCACAAAAACATTTAGTGTTGAGAATGTTGCTGCTTGCCATCTACACCAAGCACTTTCCTCTTGAAGCTGTCCAGCATTGTTGTATTCAGCCCTGTGGGAAGCATCAGCCTCTGTCCCCTTAATCTGAAATGGCATCGCTGGTAGTCTGGCACACAGCCTCACATGTCACATGTCTTTGGATAGGGTCCAACTCCAGCATTTGTTTGAACACGTAGCATTGCCTTTTGTGTCGTCTTATACAGTATGCCTGGGATTAAAGTTGTGCAGAAGTGTGTATGGGAAAACTATAATATAGTTAAACTAAATACAAACTGTACAGCTAATTATTGAATAAGTAAAGTACCTGAAACTGTTTACCAGTTTCAACATTCTTAAAGGTGGGTTTACACTGCAGTTTTGGGCTGTTTGATGAACGATCACCAAAAACAGGGGTCTTATGTCGCAGAGAGAGCTTCAGAGGTTCCTATTGTCACTGTCTTGCTACCTAAGACAATCTGAGACAAACTTCTGACAGTGTCCGAAATTTAGGATTACCGTCTCTCAGTATGACTGCTGCTATGACCTACAGCTACGAACCGACCAATCGAAAAAACCACATGAAATGACCCTCTGATCAATGCGACTTGAGATTATTTACAGCTGTAGTGACACAGATGCATCAGCACACTGAGGATGTTTTATTGACTTGTGTTGGAGCCCAAGGTTCAGTAGGTGTTCTCATTGCCCAGTCTACACACATGCAAATTGGTGTTGTTTATTAGATCCATGTGGCACATTGTGGCTGGCAGTAATCTTGTAGTCTGTATGCGGCTTAAGTGTTCTAGTTAAACAAGTGCAAATTGCAAAAGTATCTAATTCAGATCTATGACCCACATCTCTGTATGAGCTCAGGGGGCTGTTGCCGTCCTCCCTGAGAGCCTCCAAAAACAATGGGACTGTTCTTCCAGCCCATTGTTTATATATCAGCATCATTTAGGAAACCATTTGAAAAGGATACAGTAATCTGTATGTAATTTGATTTGCAGTGACCTTGATTAGAGCCATTATTAGTTTTGGTAAATTTGTCACACAAGGTAAAAATAAATGCTGTTGGTAATCATTGTATTGGTCAAAAATACTATCAGGTTTTCTCAGTTTAATATATTTAATGGAGCATTTTTCTAACTGAGACTCGGACAAGTCATGTAAGCACAGCAAAATATTATGAGATACTCCATAGATGAATGGATAGATGAGGACCAGAGGTGGAAGATACATATAAAGAAACCTCCAAATACATGTGTGTTTATGACACTCTGTTAAATGTTTGGATACAGTTATCCATTGAATAGCATATGTTGTATACGCCAGTGGTTTTTTTTAGTTTGCTGCAGTGATAAAATGTATAAAGCCTGTGTATAAAGCATCTGGTTGCTTTCAATGTGTACTTGGGGCACTTGGTTTGACTGATTGTTGGGCTTTTTGGCTTCACTGTAAGAATAGTGTTTGTGCCCTTATTAGCATTTGAGCAGCTCTCTTTTAGCATGTGTATGGGATTGTATAGTTCAGGAATTTGTGAATCTGTGGGGGAGCTCCACAAGGTACTTTCTCTTTTTCCATAACAAAAGGTAGATGGGACAATATAAAGAGGGAATCAAAAGGCTTTCTCTGTGGCACTAAACAGCTGGAGGTGAGGTTTTCTGATCTTCTCAGAGCACAAAGATTTGGGTGGTTTTAAGATAGAGTGTAGAAGACTGAGATACTTAATGTTATTAATGATGTTCTTGATAATGTTTTTGTATTAAAAGTTTAATATGTCCCACGTAGATGAATTCTGTGCTTCACTATAGGTCATGTCTTGTATTTTGTGCCAGTGGAGAATGGCTCTGAAGTTAAATTTGTGGGGGTTGAACTGTTTTGACAGACTAGACCATGTGCCAGCACTGTGGGCTCGTTCAGGCTTGAGATCTCTTCATGGCCATTTTAGGAGCAAATCCTCTGGATCCATTAAGGAAAGAGGGGCTTTTAACATATTTAGTCTGTAATTATTGCAAGAAAGTCTCCTAAACATTATCATTACAGCCATAGACTTTGCCAGCTATCAGCAGTTTCATTTAAAGGTCTATCGATAGTAGTAGTATAGTCTCTTTTTTTGCTAAATGTCATGTTAACCTTAACTAAAACAGCAGTCAAACATTATGTGCACATTAGGGATGTAAAAAATAGGGTTGCCGACCCCCAGCCACGAGATAAGCCAAAAGGATAAAAAACTAAACACACACACACACACACACACACACACACACACACACACACAGCCCTACATTAAAACATTGTCTGTGTACGTCACTGTTTGTTTTCAGGACACACCAGACCAGACTATTTGAACCACTGATATCCTCTTTTGAACATTTGGAAATGTCTAGTGGTTGATGTGTCCGACGGCGTGAGGTCAAAGGTGCAGGTCATGTTTTTGTTGGCTTCTGCTCTGTTGTCAGTGGCTCTTATTAGGATACTGTGAGTAGTATAGGTTGTTGTCAGTGTACCAAAATATGGCTGCATGCTTTGTCGTAGCAAAATTCAAAAGAGAGTATTTGTTTCCATATAGGACATTTGACATAAGTTTAGTTAGATGTTTACCTTTAATGTATGGGAATATCTTATGTTTAAGTGATGTGATCTAGTGTCTTGCGAGCCCATGTGGGCTGGGCACCTTTGGGTGATGTAAAGTACATAGACTCATTCATAAATTCAGTAAATTGGACCAGTAGGGCTGCCACACTCACGCAGCTTGCATGCTGTCAACACCATTGGTCATCCTGTCTGTGCTATAATAATATAGAGCCGTGAAAATATTATTTGTCCAACTGGACCAGTCAGACTGCTACATTATAATTATCAGTCTGACTGATTGTATCAGAAAGTAGCTCATGAATTTAAATGTGCAATGTTGCCAATAGTTTAGAAAAAAGTATAGATAATGACTAAACTGAGAAAAAATGGTGTTATCTGTATCAATCTGCTTCTCACTGTGCTTCTTTGTTTTTTTTTTTTTACTTCTTTTAGAATAATTAATCTCCATCCCTCCCACAGTCCTAGTCATTCATCCTGCTGCCTGTACCGGCTTTCAGTCAATATTGTTTGTACATGGGAGGAAATCAATACACCATCCATCTCAAAAACCAAGATCCATAGATTGACTGTTGACCTCCATTTAGCGCTTCACAAGCTAAGGCCACAGTTTCTACGGGAAATTAATTTAAATGTTGTCTTCACTAGTTAAGGCATCACATTAATACATCTATTGCAATTTAAAGAGCAAGAAAAGGATCTGCATTCAGTGCGTCACCTGCTTGGAAATGTTTATGCAAATCCAAGTGAAAAATAAAAAGGGGTGTTTTTGTGATGCACGCTATGTTTTATTCTTCTCCTGCTGTAGCCATAGTTTTGTTTTGTTGTTTATACCATGCCATCATGGTTGTGAAATTGTAATTGGAATGAATGAACTGGGAACACAAACACTCTCAGGCAGCGTAAAGAAGAGACACGCTAAGCAGCCAGAAGAGACATTTTACTTGGTTACTCAGAGAAAGACGTGTTATAGATGCAGAATAAACTTTTCTGTAAAGCCTCATTATGGGTTTACGTTCACATTTAGTTTGATCTTAATAATTTTGAGCTTCTCAAACAGTGAACCCTCACACGGAAAAAGTCTAGCATGGTAGAAAGGACACAACAACCAAACATAACCCATTAAATCATAAAACATTTAAATTATGCATCAGATTTAATACATTAAAAACAAAAGTGGCAACCACAAAATGTATTCATATTTATTAGACTTTTATAACTTCAAAATAAAAAATATGGACACATTCAGTTGTATTAGTATTACCAATATTTTAAATCCCTATTTCAATTTGTTGATTAATCTAATGAATATTTTTTCAATTTATTTATTGGTTCATTATTATTTCATTAATCCTACCAAAATAATCCTGACATTTATTATTTATTATCTTATCATTCTTACATAAGCGTGTCACTGTCACTCAAGGACATCTGAAACTATGTTGTAACATTTTACAAACGCCAGGATGTGAGTCATTGACACTTGATCAGTCTTGGAATGAGCAGCTTGTTTTATTGTGCACAGGAAAGGTTCATAGTTCAGTTCATATGCTTATAAGTTTAAATACAGTGCTGTGAAAAACTATTTGCTCCCTTCCTGATTTTTTGTTTTGCATATTTGTCACACTTAAATTATCAAACAAATTTTAATATTACACAAAAATAAAAATAAAAAAAAAAGCTGTCCAATCCTGCTTGGCCCTATGTGAGAAGTATTTACTCTGGTTATCTTTGTGTAATATTAAAATGAGTTTAATGATCTGAATCATTTAAGTGTGACAAATATGCAAAACTAAAAATCAGAAAGGGAGCAAATGTTTTCACAGCATTGTGTACTTTTCTATGGCTACATGACTAATCCAGCTCAAAAACCTGGAAATATTTAAAACTCAAAGATTAACACCAACTAAACCAAAACAAAAGAAGAAAAAAAGACCAGAGGCAACTTTTTTTTGTCTTATCCTTATGTCATTTGTTCGGAGTCCTCAAAGTGCAGCAAACACAGTTACCACTTCTCAGATATCAGTAAGGTCCGGAGGGGAGAGCACCACCTCTTAACACAGACTTGTCCTTTTCAAATCTGTGTCAGTGATAGTGTGATCACAGGGGAAGAGCTGAAATGGCCACAGGCTGTAACAGGATCTGGTTTCGACCTCGCCTGCCTTGACAAGCTTTTGTTGGAACTTGTGAAGTTATGTGAGGTCACTCTTTGGTGTACACTTGTTTTCAAGGGCAGAGTTATGGTTAAAAGGTCCAAAATAATCAGAGGCTCATATGAGCAATATTATAATTACATGTCGCACTATTTGTTATTATTCTGTAACAAAAGTTACTAATTATTGAACCAATACGCTGTTAATCTGCTTGATATTTGTAATTTTATGAGTTACTGACAACTCTAAAGCAGTGACTCATTATTCTGGTGACAAGTCATACAGGGTGTAATATTTTTAAATACAGCTATCTCAAGTTACTACCTGCTGCACGATTGCGTCTCCAATCATAATCCACCTGTTCAGTGTGATACATTCAGTTAGTGTGTTTACATGCACTTAAGTAACCTGGTTACTCTCGGGTTTCTGAAGTAAGCTGATTTCTTAACAGGTTTCTCATTTACATGACTGATATCCCCAGGGATATTTCTCCTGATAAACTTCAAGTTTCACTGCCATATATACGCATGCTCAGATTTCTAACAAGTGTGCGGGACATGAGGTTGAGCTAGTGGTGTGTTTACAGAACACTTCAGTATAATTAACCAACATTAAGTAAACAACAGCATCATTATCATTGAGGGGGATCATGGTGTAGAGATGTTTCTGGCAGCGGATTAACATCAATCCTAGTCACACAACTAGCAATAGTGTTAGTGTTTATTTTAAACCAGCGTAGCTACAGTTAGCATGACTGACAGCACAGGTTAAGGTAAAATTAATAGAGTAGAAGACTCCTCATGCAGTTAGCACAAAAACAAACATTTTAAAACGTTAACAACGCTAACGTTACTAAACGTTATTCATTAAACGTGCAGTGACAGTGTGAACTATCTTGCCTTTACAATTCGCATTGTAAAGGTCATCTCTCACCAGATTCCTGAAGTTAACAGTTACTGCTGAACTCTGAGCTAACAGCAGCTTTCCTTCATGGGACACTGAACATTTTTCAGTCAATACTGTGGTCCCTGTAGTTTTACCCACTAAAACAATGTGTTGATGCCTTCGCTCAGAAACCTGTGTATGTGCCTCTCTCTGCTGGCAGCTCTACAGGCAGACGGAGGCATTTTAGCCAGCATACTGCAGTCTGGGAACAACAGCCTGCTGAACTCATGAATGTGTGAGAATTTTTCAATTTATCATTTTTTTCAGGCAAAAACAAGCAGTTAGCAGCTAACGTAGACCCTACCCTGGTTTGTAAAACAGTAGTTACAGTTGCTTAATGTTAAATGTACGTTCTCAACAGCAGGCAAATTTTTCAGTTCAACTGAAAAAATATATCACGTCCAACACCTGTAATGATTTTCTGTTTTCTGTATTAATGCAGTGTGGGCTTTTCTCCATTTTGTCCATTTGCTTTTAATCTTAGTCACATGATTCAGACTGTGAAAGGGAGTTTTTTTACACCTTAGTGTGTTTACTTTAGTGTGAAACACTTGGTGATTTTGTAAACTTGTAGTAAAAAAATCTTTTTTCGGTTTCTTTTGACGTGGAGGAAAATTCATTTTTGTACAAAAATTTAAACCATGTGTCTGCTACAGGAAGAAAAAGGTAAATACAGGAAGAAGGTGCTGTAAAAGTGTTGATCTACTGTTGCTGCTGCTGTTTCTGTGACATGGTAGAGATACTCTCACAGTGTAGGTAAACTTACGAGGGCTTGTCATCCTTGTGGTGATTGTTTTTTTTTTTTACATTGCTTGTATAATCATCCAAACAAACGTCTATGAGGCACTGCACGGCCTTGTCTGCGATTAATTGTGCATCATGGCTTACATGTGCAAGTAAGATAAATTACCATCTACACATAATCCAGTGCCCTCCAACCATGTGAGTCATAATTTTTGGTCCTGTTTTGGTTCGGTATGCTCGCTCCCCTGGAGGCCTGCATGCAGTTCACCTGATGACCATATTTACATCTGGGCTTCTTAGATATATTCAGATTGTAGCTCATCTGATTTATAACTATATCCCTTTAAAACCCAGTTCTTGTATCCATGAATAATTGACTATCACTTGTCAGTATTAACACTGAGCACCTTGTGGTTTCGCATTCACAGCAATTTCGTTTTGCTTCATTTTAAAGTGTTTGTTTATTGGATTCATTCCATATGGTTTCTGTTAGCGTAGCTTATGTTGGAGCAGCACTGCTTTTAAAGCTGCGTGTCCAATCACTTCCATCATAGACTTTAGTTATAGAGAGACTGTAAATACAACCAAACTCCAAACTCTACTTCAAATCGTCCTTTATCTGCTCTTCTTTTCAGGCTTGACGATGGGTTGTGTGAGGAGTAAAGAAGACAAGGGTCCAGCGCTGAAGTACAGACCCGACAACCCAAATGCTACACCACCCAATGCCCACCTGGGCCACTACGGGCCCGACCCAACTCTGATGGGTCATTCACCAGCAATGAAGACGCACAACAACAGCTACAACAGTCATGCTGCAGCCCTAACGCCATTTGGTGGGGCGTCTTCAGCAATGACGCCATTTGGTGGCGCCTCCACTTCTTTCACCTCAGTGGCTGTGAGCAGTCCCTTCCCCAGTGTCATCACAGGTCAGTGTGTGGAGAGGATTTAATGTTTCAGAGGGAACAGAAGGGACCACAGAATCTGCATATCTGAGAAAAGGGCTCTAAGAATTCTTAACGTGGATGAAATGTCCCATATTATTCAAATAAATTCATATAACTATTGGTCCCGAAGCTCCTTCAGGGAAGAAATGGGTTTTAAAAGTTTTTACTAAAAATTAAGGGTATAAATGTGCTAAAGTAATTTGCAAACCTAATACTTCTGAAACTATTTTCCTCTCACATTTAGTAACTTTTAGTCTCTTGTCATTAGGTGCAAATCAGTGTACAACTTTAGAAAAACTCAGCTGAACATTAGTTATGCACAGAGCATTATGAGCAGCAGATGTTATGTAAATTAGACATTTGAAACAAGTTAGAACAAACATCAAGCCTGAGCAGATCCTTAAAACAGGTTTGTAATATCTGAAGCAGTGCAGCAGTAACAACTACGCTATTACATGACTGAGACTATGCATCTAGTCACGCACAGTTTTACTTCCAGCTAAACTCAATATGACTTTTGGGACTTGTTGGTAATGAGGATGACTGTTGGTGACATAAGGCGTCACCAGTTCCGGTTGATCGATTTATCAGTGTTTGGACGGGTAAATTATGCAGCAATTACACACGACAAATAATCTGACCTGAGGAGCTGCTGTAGTGCTTCCTCATGATAAACATCACAGACTTGTTGTCTGTTTGAGCTGTGTCACTTCAGACCATGAACACATCTACATACTTCATATCATTATATACTAGGGAACTGTATGAAAATATCAGAAAATCAAGTATTGCGATATTATGTTTAGTGATGCAGCATTGATTTTCAGAGATGCTGAATCGACAGTTTACATGCAAAGATTTTTCACAGATGGTTCATGTAATGTAGAAATTCTGATTTACAATAAAACCTTAAAAACTCTTGCTACTTATAGTTGTGTATTTTTTATACACTGACAGTTTTCTTAATATTTGATTTAAAAAATTACTATATATTCAATCATATCCCCTTTATCATGTCACCAGATTTTTGCAACTACATAGATAGATATATGTATTAAATACAAAAGATTACATGTCAGCATTTGTTGTGTTCTGAATCAAACGAGTTTTCTTTATTGTACATTTTGAGATAAAATAAAATAACCTACAGAAACATTATTTTCATACTTTGTGGGATTGACGTTCATATATTAATATCCCTTGCTTTCAGGTGGCGTAACATTTTTTGTAGCGCTGTACGACTATGAAGCGAGGACGTCGGATGACCTGTCGTTCAAAAAGGGGGATCGCTTCCAGATTATCAACAACACGTGAGTACATTTGCTTTTTACACTGACAAACTCCTGCTGTGTGGAAGTGTGTGTATATGGTTGTATTTGTGCAAGTAATATCCTCTGTGTGTGTGTGTGTGTGTGTGTGTGTGTGTGTGTTTTTAATCCCTCATTGTATCTTTGACATTCAGGCTGAAATCTGTCTGGGTTAATGGGTTCCTTTAATGGGCCATCTGTTTACTCCCCATCGCTTTTCTCCTGCGACACATCACTTTTCCACTTCATTGAATTGTACTAGGGAGACAGTAAAATGTAGTATTTTTCTATCAACTAGTAAATTAGTAAGTATATTTACTGTATGTTACTTAGTACTGTTAGTACTATTTACAGAAGGTGTAATACCATTGCTCATTTTTTCCGGTGTTCTTATTTAAATGAGTAATAAAAATAAGCACATTGTATTTTTTGCTCATTGTCTCTTTGCCATTACGTTTTGTTTTTTTACAAAAATCTAAATTGGTGCTCTTGTTTGTGATGGTGTCGCTAATTATTTCATAGTACACAATATTTTCATTTCCTTTTTCAGTGATGTTCTATATATAAAAGAAAAGGACGATAATAAATCTTTTTTTCTGAAGTGGGCACAGGTGTGAAAATAGGCAGAGCTCCAAGTGCTCCAGAAATTCAGTTCATTTCATCCATCACGTCCTCCTACGACAGTCCATGTTCATAGTGCACAATATTCTCTATAACCTGTTTTCCTTAATTACTATCGATTCGTACCGATACTAAAAAACATAACTGCATAAATAGACTTGAAAACATTATATTCTTTTTTATTCGATTAAATGAAATTTCTTAACATCACTAGTGGAAAACAGGAGCAGAGTCAGAGGAGGCCAGAGGTGCCGCAGCCACCCCTCCCCCAAACCATCTGATCCGCCACCTCTGGCTCCGCCCTGCCAGACTCAGAACGTGATAAATGAATCTTTAGCACAAGGAGAGCTGATTCCTGGAGTTTATAGTTTTCCCCTCCCCAGCTGCCGTTTGCTGCTTATGACTAAAACATTATTATTCAGGCTGAAAGCATTATTATGTCACATTGTTAACTTTCTTACTCTAGTTTATTTCAGAGGGAAGATCTGTACTTTTCATTGACCACATTTTCAACAATTTATAAATATCTTTTTAAACTTTAAAATTAAGAAAGAAAAAGATATGTAATATAAGATTAATTTAAATAACTTCGATGCATCGATTCATCGGTATCAACATTTTGTCGATGTGTTATATAAAACACAGATGATACTTTTTTACTTTTCATACTGTGAAATTTGTACTTTTATTTCAGTAAATAATCTAAAAAAAGCCCTTCCCCCAATATGATGATTCCTGGTGTGGCTGGATGACATTAAATACTTATTTAGTCTAATTTCCGATTGACTTCTCTGTTTAGCGAAGGCGACTGGTGGGAGGCTCGCTCCATCAACACTGGACAGAAAGGTTACATCCCCAGTAACTACGTGGCCCCAGCTGACTCCATACAGGCTGAAGAGTAAGAGCTCATTATCTTTTCTAGTAATCTGTACCTCCATATTTGACTCTTTCTTCCTTTCATTCCTCACCCTCCTCCGTTAACACTGTGTGGTCATACAAATGCAATGTATTGTTGGATGTCGGTGGCGTTCCCATTGCTGTTGATCTGCTGTGACAGAAACCTTAAGGGGCTGTGCCGTCAGAGACGGTTTTAACAATTGTGGTCTTTATTTGTCTTTGGCTCGCAGCCGTTTTAATAACGCAAGATGTATAACCTGCTCATAAAACCTCAGGTTAAACCAGCCAGGTAACTTTACCATGGTGATTTTCAAAAGTGTGTATTGTGTTCGTTTTCTGCAGAACAACGTGCACCTGTGAGGAAAGACTGTTCAACTTGTTTTCAACATGACTGGACTTGTACAAAATGTGTTTTAAAGAAGTAAACAAAGTTTTAAGATTGTTTAAAGCCAAAGGCTCCATTACATTACATATAGCAGTAGTGGTGGATTTTTTTAGCGGAAAGAGCTAATGACCGATTGCCATCAGCAAAGTAAATAAAAAGCTACAGCTATGGTGAATGGTGTAAATTATTAACACTTGAATGAGATAACAAACTAAACTAAAAACTAGAAGTCAGAGAAGTTTTACATCTCCAGCATCTTAATATCACATCACC
Organism: Helostoma temminkii; assembly: GCA_900302695.1. NCBI lineage: Eukaryota > Metazoa > Chordata > Actinopteri > Anabantiformes > Helostomatidae > Helostoma > Helostoma temminkii. The sequence goes on from OMLM01008589.1 coordinate 124,886, forward strand.
GGCAGCATTTTCTCCTTACACACATAAGAACGTCCTCGTTGTGATGTATATTACAAGTGACAATTTGTAGACGCATCTTTTCACATATTAAAGAACCTCTGTCCAGCTTTACCTCTGAGAGACTCTGACTCTCTAAGATGAGTCTTTTACACCCAATCGTGTCACAGACCATTTGCCAATTAACCTCATTAGTTGCAAAATGTTCTCCCAGCTCTTCATTGTTGGTACCACCTGTTTTTCCAGGCTTTATTTTGTAATTGTACATTTTAACATTTAAGTTAAAGCACAGATATGTTTTCTGTGCTGTGAATAGAATATTGAGGTTGTGTGATCTGCAAATCATTGGTGTCTGTGTTTATGCAGATTATGGTTTTTATACTGAGAGTGCCTCCAGTGACTGACGGTGTGACTTTCTCTCCTTTGGCAGATGGTACTTTGGTAAAATGGGCCGCAAAGACGCAGAGCGCATGTTATTGGCCCTCGGAAACCAGCGGGGCACTTTCCTGGTGCGAGAGAGTGAGACAACCAAAGGTAAGAAGATTTATTCCTTGAAATGCTGCAGTTTAATATTTAAGGGCTGTGGACCTTCTGATTTTTTTTTTTAAGTAGAATATTTTGGAACATGGAACATTTTTGAGTTCTTTTACAGCTGTATGAACCATAATCTGTTTTCATCTCTGTGTTTAATTTAAAGGTGCCTACTCTCTTTCTATCCGGGACTGGGATGAGATGAAGGGCGACAACGTCAAACACTACAAGATCCGAAAACTCGATAGCGGTGGTTACTACATCACCACCCGAGCCCAGTTTGATACACTACAGAAGCTGGTGAAACACTACACAGGTACGCAGGTTGCGGGCATGACACACTCACATCTCATTCCCCTGCAAGTAGCATTTAGACAAATTGTTGTTTACAACTGGACAAATCCTCCAGCTCAAAGCAAGCTGGTTATTTTTCCTTTTCAGACACATATTTTGTGAAACTGTAGACAAATGTGGGTTTCTTGCTTTTTTTTTTTTTTTTTTTAAGACCTTTTGCAGCACTCGCATTTCTTTTATGCTCTCTTTCAGTCAATGAATTCAGCACTCGCAGTGGAAAATGCATTATTCAGCTGCAGATGTATCTCTGCTGAGGCGATGTGTATTGAATATGTTTTACTGTTTCATATGGTGATCCTAACCTATCGCGAGCAGAGCTTTCACTGACACAGTCACAGCTCAGTGATCACAACAAAGCCCCCCCCCAAAAAAAGAACCATGAGACTTAATCCTTAATCCAAGATGGGCATAAAATAAAAGTTTCATGAAAAAGAAATTTTAAGCCTTCTGTAATCTGCACAATATTGATAAGCAGGCAGCTGTGCCTAAAAGTCGCCTGTGGACTAACATGAAGTCCAGATGATGGGACAAGTGTTTCTTGAACTCCGACGTGTAGTATTTTAAGAAGAGGTCAGCTAAATCGATCAATTAATACTTTGGTTTTTACTGAATTGAGATTAAAAGTTAAATCCAACGCTGTTCTTATACATCGTGACATTACTGACAATAACTTTATTTCTGGAGGGGGGCATAAAAAATGGATGATTATTCTGTGAGGGAAGTATCAACAGCTGGGATTGTAGTTGGCTGCACATGTCACGTAGCACTGTGATATTGTACTCATCACATGTTTACAGTCAACCTAGTGCAGTATGGCTCAGACTACTGATTGGACTCAGACAATAAACATGTTTTTGCTCAACAGGGTGTTTGCGTGAATGATCGGGGGCAATCACTGTCAAGCTTCAGTTTATTCATTCTTGTTGTTTTTTTTTCTCCCTGTGTGTTTTTGCATGCTCATTCTTGTCCAGAACATGCGGACGGTCTGTGCTACAGGCTGACGACTGTGTGCCCCACAGTGAAGCCGCAGACTCAGGGACTAGCTAAAGATGCCTGGGAAATCCCACGAGAGTCCCTGCGACTGGAGGTCAAACTGGGCCAGGGCTGCTTCGGAGAAGTCTGGATGGGTAAGAGACATTTAGTGTTGTGTCAGAAACACATGCACATCTGCCATACAACAGGTTTTATCACTATTAGGCCTATTTTGTCTTGGTGACATAGTGATGCTGTTGGCGCCAAAGGTGGGGCGACACTTGATTGTGTAATCGATTATGAATGTGATTTTTGATGACTAGTCCGACATAGATGGTTACAGTTTGGCTCTGTCGAAGCTGCTTTTAGTCTTCAGAAACAGTCGCTGCCAGTCGTTCTCATCAAGAATTTGTTAAACAAGCTTAATATTAACAACCGACATAGTTCGGCGATAACATCGCAACCAAGGAAGTCATTCACTAACTACAGATTTGCCTTAAGTTAGTGTAGTTTTTTGCCCTCATCCAGATGCTCACCTGAAATCAGCACTTTTTCCTTTTTTTTTTTCCAGTGTTTATGAAACGGTGCTGGTTATGGTCCATGTTTGTTTTTTTCACGCAGAAACTTCCAGTATCTACCTCACCAGTCATTAAGTGTTTGCCCACAGGCTACTTAGTTTTCAGGTGTGTGCCGCTCGGACTGCCAAAGTCTGGAAGTCTGAGATCTTTGGTGGAAACAGTCTTTAAATGTAAACTGTCCAGTCTTTGGGACTCTTATGTAGTCTTTAGGTGTGTCCCTACCTTAATTAGACTATTGTATAGTGGTGTTTACTGAAGGAAGGCACAGTAAATGTGTCATTCTGCAAACCATGCTACATATTTTTATGGAGCCATTTACAGTTCTTTGGAAGATTATAGGACACATCTAATATGGCTTGTTTATTTTAGACTTCCTTCGTTCCCTCAAAGCGAAAAAATCCCACATGACACACTGTAAATATTTCTTCCACCAGCAACTAATCTGCAGAATAATCAATTATTAATTTGCCATAAAAAGTTGACACACTGTACTTGCTTATTTTATTCACGCAACCAGTGAATTTCTGTACACGCTGATGATATGTAGTTCACTCTGTGGTAGCTGGTTAGAAACTGGATTGACTGCAGCCTCCAACATTGTTTTTACACGCAAACATTGCTTCCTGTGTCAGCAACACACACACATGCATTAACCCCACTCTCAGAAAGAGATCATGAATTAATAAAGTATAAAAACATGTACTTACACGGCCATTAGGGTTTACATAAAGGAATAAAGCATCCGCTCTACGTCGTTTAGAACTAATTTAAATTTAATGTAAACCAGCTCAGAAGTATTAAATGCACGTGGACTGGGTTCGTTTATAGCGTGATTCATAACAGAGTAAAGTTTATTGGGACTGACCTCAGAAAAGAGCCAGGCTTGCTGCCACACTGGCCCACATACTGATGTACTGATTACTGATTGCACACACACACATGCAGGGCTCAGTAATCACAGGCCACCTCCTACGCTTCAGTTCTCTTCTTTCATCACTCATGCTTTCATTAAGCCCGGCCTGAAGCAAGCCTCGACCTGCAAGCCTCCTCTGTACAATCCCAGGAATCCCTTTCTGTCACTCCCTGCACTGTTTGTTCTTGATGGATTTTCTACTCGTGATACTGAAAATCCCTTCTCTGTTCACGTGTTTGTCTGTTATTATGTTTTCAAATACATCATGTGGACCTGCTCTGTCTGTCTCACATCCTTACTTATTAACGTTGACCTACATTGTCCTTTAGCTTGTTTGTTGTGCATAGTTTGTTCAGTATGATTCATTCGTGAAGGTCACCCTTATGACGGAAGCAGTAGATCTCCTGCTTCAGCTCATTGTATGTAAGCAGGGCGTGAGTAAGTAGCTCTCAACCAGGAAGTGGCTGATTATTTAAGCTGTCACGTTCTTTCTCTCTGGAGCTGCTCTTTACACATGAGAGCGCTGCCAGAGATCACTAGCTGATCAGCTGATTTGAGAATTGACTTTTTTTAGAGAATTTTCATTTAAAAGGGTTCAGAAAGTGTTTGCTTCACACACTTGTAATATCTCAGATAAATTATTCCTTTCCAGTTCCTATATGCATAAAAGCACCATTTGTTCACTATTTATTTAAAAAAAGACTCATCATTTTGGTTTCATAATGTGATTTTATTAAGGCACGTGGAATGGCACTACTAAGGTGGCAATCAAGACCCTGAAACCCGGCACCATGTCCCCGGAGGCTTTCCTGCAGGAGGCTCAGATCATGAAGAAACTCAGACACGATAAACTGGTGCCTCTCTACGCTGTGGTGTCTGAGGAACCCATCTACATCGTTACCGAGTTCATGGGCAAAGGTAAAGACAAACAGGGAAAGAGACACACATGTACATGACTAGAAAACCTAAATGATAGATGGATAATGACAGAATGTTAATTAGGCAAGCTCTGCAATAATGGGGACAAATTGTGACCCTGTAGACTGGACTATTAATGGTGTCTGAGAGCAAAAATAACATGCATGGATAAACCCTGAAGCCTCATAGCAAGAGGGACCTGGGTTTGATTGCACAGGTCTGCAGGTGTTCTCCTCATGTCTGCTTGTGTTATCTCTGTACACTGGCTTCCTCCCACTGTCCGTAGACATGCAGTCAGCGTAAGTTGTGACTCTAAAGTGACCATAGATGTGAATGTGAGCGGCTGTCCTGGCCGCTGCGCTAGACCCCAGCGTTCCCTCTACCCCTGCGACAACAGGCGGTTAGGATAACTGATGGATGGATAAACCCCGGATGTGATTTCATTAATCACTGTTGCCATTGTTCTCACTGTAACAGCTGCAGATTATCTCTCCTTTTTACTGCTTATTGTTAATACACAACTCAATTCACCAGTGCCCAATATAGTAATCTGCAATTTATCAGTGCTACTTTAAAAAAAATATTAAATTCTTCATATGAAAATGCTGTAGCTTTACACGAAACAACTCAATCATAATTTAATGACACGGACAGTGTTGATTCTGCTTGTCTTCGAAATTCTTCACAGGTAGTCTGCTGGACTTCCTGAAGGAGGGAGATGGTAAATATCTGAAGCTACCCCAGCTGGTGGACATGGCTTCACAGGTAGGATCAAAACTCACACTCTGAATACTAACACTGGAAAATTCCCTTTGCCTCCGACCTGCCCAGCTGCTGAGAGAAGGATCAGCAATAAAATAGAAAGAGCTTCATGTGAGCAAATGTGTGTAGGTGTGGAATACTCACTCTTCGAATAAGGGTTCATTTTATTCTTCATTTGTCTTTCATATTTATTTAATATCCAACCTGACATTGCTACCCTCTTCTCCCCTTCTCCTCGCTGCTGTATGTGCCTCCCCTCGTTTCCCACCACTTAACTGCCTGTGGCACTTAAACACTGCTCACGAGAGGCCACTTAAACTCGCTGGTTCAGTCACCTACTGTGATCTGCTCTTAATTCGCCTCTCCACGCTCCCAGGCGCCCTCTTCACCACATTCAGCAGAGTGGAAAAGTGTTTGAGAATTAGACCGAGGCACGCTGAAACCCTGAGACGCCTCTGAGGGAGTTGAGGGCGCGTGTGAGGAGGTGTTGGATAGCTGTGTTAAAGATTTGCCCAGTTGATTTCAGTGTCACAGCTCTTCTTTTACTGCGTATTGCTAATCTTAGTGTGCATTACAAAATGGAGCAAATTTAACACCACTGAATCATCATACTCATTTTAGTTGCACAAGCTACAAATTGCCACATTTGCTTCATATGACTGTTCACTTTAGTTATGTCCTAATGCCATTTTCTTTTTTTGCTCCCGCTCCTCCCCCCACGTCTCTGTCTCTTCTGTTCCATCTCATTCCAGATTGCAGACGGCATGGCCTTCATTGAGAGGATGAACTACATCCATAGGGACCTGAGAGCTGCCAACATTCTGGTGGCTGATAACCTGGTGTGTAAGATCGCAGACTTTGGCCTCGCTCGGCTCATCGAGGACAACGAGTACACCGCCAGACAAGGTGTGCAGACGGCATGATGTATTTAGCTCAGAGGGGCACACTTGTGAGGATCTGCACTGGCTATAAATAGGCCACCAATTTATTCTGAACACGTAATGCCTACTCTGTACCTTCAGTTCATCTTTTACCACAATTGCAACCGAGTGCTGCTTTTAGGGCTAAAAGAATTAGTTCTTGAATAAGTGACTCCATCATTTTTAGAAAGAAATGTCAAATATTCTCTTTTTCTATTCTCTACAGATTCTCACCTGTGCAGATTTGGTATTTTCTTATAGTATACGACCATAAACTTAATATCTTTCAGTTGTGGGCTTTTGATAAGACAAAAAAAATAAAAAATTCTCACCATTTGCTGGTAACTAATACATCATGTGTCAAATTATCAAAAATAACTCTTTTGTTGCAGAGCAGCTAACAGCTTTTACTTTAGGACATTTGATCCGCACTTGAACTGAAGTACATGCTGAAACAAGTAGAAGGTTTAGCACTTTGAATAATCATTTTCACAGTGTATGAATTTGAAAAAATAAATGAAATGTGATTTTGCTGCTGTTTCATATTTCTGCAATTTAAAGATGCAGCAGTTCATTCATGAATTTATATTTATATTCACAAATTTATATAATGTACTCCTCCTGCTTGACTCTTTGTTTCCTTTTTCCAGGTGCTAAATTCCCCATCAAATGGACAGCGCCTGAAGCTGCTCTGTACGGCCGCTTCACTATCAAATCAGACGTTTGGTCGTTTGGTATACTACTGACTGAACTGGTGACCAAGGGCAGAGTACCATACCCTGGTAAGGAAATGACCTAGACAGAAATGTGCTTGCCAGAGATGAGACATTGATTCCAACAAATGAGTTCCTCCTCACAGGAAACAGAACTAATGAATTCCCTCAGATATATCCCAACATGCTGTTCTGATGCAGAAGCCTGTAATAGTAGAGGATAAGGCCGGACTGCATATAGATGAGTCAAAGCAGATGTCTTATGGCTAAAGAGGACATGGGAAGGCACCACTTACCCTGTCATAAGCAGTGGCCCTCTCCTTGTTGTTTTCTGTTTCATTTCTGCCCCCTGCTGTCTGAGAGCTGTACTACAGTGTGTCTGGTGTGGCCAACTGTGGTCGACTGGCACTGATTACAGACTCTGCCATATGGCAGGCTCAACCACCATCTCTTGTAGAGGGCCATCTGGGTCCTGTGGCCAGTTCAGTCTAATTAATTCACCCCAGAGCCACAAATTCCAGGGGCTGAACCCACTCGGTCCCCCTTCTCAAAATTGCTATGTGACTCACCGGACGTTTGCTTGCTGTGCTGCAGTCTTTTTTAATCACATTTCTGTTTACTTGCTCAATAGTGTAGAAACAGTATTAGGCAGCTTTACCACACATCTGCATGGGAGCACATCATCCAGCTATTTTAGTCTGTTGATATAAACACATTCGGATACATTACAATCATGTTAATAGAGATGCGGATTTCAGACACAAACTGTAAATCATGCTATCACCTCAGCATCTTGTATATCACAGCAACCATATCCTGGTATCAGCAGTTGCTCTGAGCTTTTCCTCTTTCCAAGTGTGAGATAATCTGATCCCCACTCTCCCACAGAGAGATGGAGGGGGTTGGAGGAGCACAGGGAGGGGAGATGCAGCTATGACCATGCCACTGATTCTGTGTCACAACCTCTTTTAGCCACAGTTGAGCTCCCCATGGAGCTCTGTGTCACAGGGTTCACAATCAGAGTCTTCCTGTCTTGGAAAGGAATCTGTGACTCTGGTGTTCTAGTAGAGCAGAAAAAGTCCAGAATATGAAGCAGGGCTGTTTAGTATTTGTTTCAGTTTGCTGAGGTTGATGGGTAATCTTTCTTTCCACCATATGTTATCCCTAGAGTATTTAGCCAGATATTTCTGTAGAACAGTGGAAACACTAACAGCGTTTTTTCCTAGTATGAGTTTAAACCCAGCTCCCACATTGGTTATGTTTTTTTTTAATAGCCTATGTAATATTTTCTACTGCTTCTTTCTGAAATTGGGTTTTTCCAGTGTAAAATTATACTTGGCATAATTTTATTTGACCAGAAAACTACAGAAACTACTCCTGCCTTATTGTCAGAGGTTATACACTGACCCATAGTGGACAGGAGGCATTCTGGGAAGCCATTTGGGTAGAATAGTTTGTCATCTATATTATATTTTTGGACATTTCAATGTGTTTTCTCGTAAATCTATGGTTACTGGTGTGTGCTTTAGCCATTTAACTACCAGGGCACTCCTTCTTTATGTTACTTAAGTAAAAGTACAATGGTATTGGCTTTAAAAATATTTGAAGTACCAAAAGCAGAAAGTACTCTTAGTGCTGAATGACTCATAACATATCAATATCAATATGGATTATGATTATTGATGCACTAATGTGGTAATCACTGTTGATCATAGGTTTCTGATGATAACACTATTTACATAGTTAGTGAATTTCACACACCAGATCAGTAAAGTCTTATGTACATGCTGTGGAGTAAAAGTGCAGTATTTACCTGTGAAATGTAGTAAAATCAAAGTATGAAGTAGTAGAAAATGGAAATACTCAAGTAAAGGACTGTATTTAAGTGACATTGATTTAATGTATCATAGGGAAAACCCCTGTGTCAGCTCCTCCTGTCCACATAAAAAGTTTTTTAATCAACCAACCACTGCCTTGCTTAGAAATGCTAGCTGCCATCAGTGTGTGTGTGTATATGTGTGTGTGTTCTTGTATTTGCTGCATAATGAGGACCACAAAAAGCATGTTTCTAATAAAGTGAGGACATTTTGAGGAAGTGAGGACATTTTGGTTGGTCCCCACATCTTTCGGTGGCTGTTTAAATGTTGAGACTAGATTTTAGAGTTAAGAATAGAATTCATTTTTGATTAGGGGCTAGTGAATGCATTCTGTCTCATTTGGAGAGTCTTAATAAGGATAGAAACACAAACATGTGTGTGTGTGTGTGCGTGTGCTATATAAATGCAGTCTATGTTAATGATTATCTTATTGTGTTTTGTTTTTTTTTTCCAGGTATGGTGAATCGAGAAGTGCTTGAACAGGTAGAACGAGGTTACCGAATGCCCTGCCCCCAGGGCTGCCCAGAGTCTCTTCATGAGATGATGAGGCAGTGCTGGAAGAAGGAACCGGATGAGAGACCCACATTCGAGTACATCCAGTCCTTTTTGGAAGACTACTTTACAGCCACAGAGCCACAGTACCAGCCAGGCGACAACCTCTAGTCTGGAGGATGTTGGGGCAAACTGATGTTTTATCAGTGGAGTTCAAACATGGGAAAATGGAGACGTTCAGCAAGGCTGCAAACACTTTGTGAAGCTAGTCCACAACCACACTGCAAATACAAGAAGAAATTGTTTTCTGAAGTAGAGGTTTGTCCCCATTGTAACTGGGGACCAGATATTTGGGAAACTGGGAAACACTTCTAATCAGAATAATCCACATGGACTGGCCACAACACTGTGATCAAAAAGAGCAGGGTTTTCTTCTAACTTCATATCTACAGTACATGCAGATGCTGTTTTTTTTTTTTTTACTTTTTTAAAAACAGCTTTTCCCTGTGCTCTCTCAATTTCCCCATTTCCTCATTTTTTCTTAAACAAACACTTTGATATTGGATTCAAGATTCAAGATATTTTATATGTACATGAGGTTGGTTTGAATAAGTAGGTTGACAAGTATGTTTTTTTTTTTTAAGTGACCAACAACTGTGGTTGAGTTGTATGTGCTGTGACTGTAAAGATTTGATAGAGGAGGGTGAAGTCGATGAGAAAGGCGTACTGTATGGAGCCAGAAACGTACAGATCTAAGTAGACGTGCATAAAATGTATTTTTAGCAGGTGTGATCAGGAGAACGAATGGAAAATATGAAAGTGTTTTGTATGATTGTTTTTTTAACATGAATGGCATATCAGCTTAATATGCTTTTACATTGTTTGATTTAAACAGGAACTTGAAATCATAAAGAGGTATTTTGATTATTTACAAGTGTAAAAACAGTTTTTTCTGTTAGCATTTGATAAATATTTTCAAACGGACATTTCAGCTGTGAAATTTCTTCATTTCTGTCATTTTCATCTTGGGTGCACAACTGTTTCTGTTCTTATGAGTCATCTTGTGATAGATGGCACCCTGAACTGTTAGGTATGAATTTGTATCGTCATGTAACTCATACATGAAGCTGTAATATTTCTTTGTTTTCTCCGTAAACTCCCATCAATTTACGACTAAACATGCCTTCAGTGTCCATATTTACTCTAATTGTCTGCTGGCTGGAAAGTCAACCAGAGCCACGACGCAAAACAAATCTTATTTTGTAAATGAAACTATGCAAAACCATCCAGCGACATTTACTGGACCGTCTCACATGGTATTTGCATGCGTAGATCTCCCCTTATGGTTACCTAATTTCAATTTCCAGTTGTAGAGATGACAGACACAACAAACACCTTGCACACTGTGGTCCACACATGACTTTATTGCTTTTATGGAGCATGAGGATATAAAAGTTTGGTAACATGTTATTAGAGGTACTTCAACTGTCTGTCCAGCTGTGTATGAGCAGAGGTGTGAGAACATGTAATTCAGTAAGAAAGCTTAAGGACTGGACAAAGATGTGAACGTTGTTTTTATTTCTCTCCGTGTGTCCTCGTGAAAACCTAATATGTGATTGTTCCTAAAGATGGGGACTTGAACTAGTGGGGAAATAATAATGAAATTACTGAGAATGGTAACTAATATGGTTTTGTACAGAAAAAAATAAAAGTTTTACTCAAAGCTTTTCTTTTTATTCCACACGACTTTGTCTTGACTAGACAACGATCTTTGTGCAGATTCAGACCTATTTTATTTATTTACATAATTTGACAACAGATAAGACATTATATTCAGTTTACATTAGGTAATAATTGACATGGTAATTTGTATTCACATTTCTATAAAATTACTACTGTGTACAGCAACACAGTCTACTTCAGCTCGCAAAGTGCTGGTAAACCTTTGCCAAAGGAAGTGCTGATGTTTTATTCATCCTCAAACCTGTGAGGAGGAAGATGCATTTAAGTCTGAATTTTTAACTTAAATAACAGTAGATGTTATATTGAAGCATCACAACGCTCACCTGACCATCTGTTTGTACTTGTCCAGAGCCTCCTGGGCCACATACTGGATGAAGACTGGATCCACCAGATCCAGCTCCCCAGGAACAGAGATAATAAGTGGAGGAGAGTTCAGGATGTTTACCTCCACCTTGGTGTCAGTGGCAGACTCATTCTGTTCGTTGTGGCTCCTTGGCGCCACCTGGACAGTGGAAAAAGTACTGTCAGAGTTGTCAGGCTGAGTTTTGGTTTTTCGAGAATAATTAACCTGACAGAGCCCAAATGAAACAGTTTTCAGAGCTGGATCACCTTGATTAGGGAAACCATGACACTCTCGTCATACTGATAGTTCAGTCACTACAGTTTGGTGTAATTGTGACTAAAATATCTGTATATGGCAAAACTCAAATCACAACGCAACTGTCATTGAAACCTGATCACACCACATCCTGATGAGGCACATCAGTTTTTCACTATCAAAATATTTTATCTTTTAGAAAAGAATCAGCTTCGTTAGTTAAATATGTTTGCTCACGCATGGAATTTAACTTTGGTTTCTGCTGAGCCTCAATCTTAAGGTACACGCAGTAACAGTAACAATGTGTCTGAGAAAAATGCAAGGATGACAGCAAGTATGAGTTTAGTCTTACTGAAGCAACACATACAGAGAGGCTTTGAATTTGTAGGAAAATAATAGGAAGCTTGTCCAGATACACTGCTTTTTACCTTTAAGAAAAGTACACAAACTCAAATAAAACTCCAAGTATTTGCCTAGAACAAAATCCTCCACTACAACTAAAATGACCCTTTAATTGTTTTATTCAAGCAAAAGTACTAAGTACAAGCTCTACATTTCACTTACAGAACAAAAGTAGCAGGACTCCACTAAGTTAACAGTGCATTTTAACCAGTGTAGAATTTAATGGTGTTGATAGCATAAATGCAAACATCTGGTTCCAACTTAAACCGCAGTAAAAGTAACACAAAATACTTTCTCCTTTTGCTCACCTTGGTGATGTGGAAGATGTTTTCAGAAGTGCTGCTGTTGTTTACAGCCTGAGCCACCCAGCTGAACTGTGCGGCCATGTTACTGAGCCAGTTGACCGTTTCGTCAGTGTGGCGTTGAACAATAGACAGGATCTCGTCGTACTGCTCCTTGGACACGTCCAGCAGCTGGGAAACCTCGTTCAGCTCCACGTGCAGCTCACGAACAATGGGGCACTCTGAAAGCAGAGAGAGGATCCGTCAAATGAGCTGCGTTAAAACATCAGCTGTAGTAATAATGTGTGAGGGTGGTGGTGCTTCACCTGTGAGCAGGGCACCCTGGCAGGCCTCACACTGGTGCTGCAGCTGCCAACACTCTGAGGTCTGTTTGCGAAGGTCTCTGCACAGCTTCCTATTCTGCAGGAAACGGGGTAAACTTTCCATCTCTACACAAAGAGAAAAGAGTTTTTTTAATGGTTGAAGTTTATTTTTACCTGCTTATATTCATAAAAGGGCTTTCTATGTTATCATTTTTAACTTGTAGCTTGTTGTTGTCATTCCAACCAATGATGGCAAAAACATTTAATACACACATACACAGAGATTGTTATGTTTCCTGACCCTTCTGAACCACTGTGGCACCAGCAAGCTGCTGTTGGTATACCTTTCTTTGTCTCTTCTTCCACAGTCTGATGAATGTCATCAAACACCTGGGTCACCACAGCTCCAAACTCCTCCACCACACTCTTGCCAAAGTCCATAAAGGAGGCGATCACGTCCTCCAGACCCACACCTTGCAAAAAGCCAGAGTCTCGTCCTGGATAGTAGGGATCATGGGTGCTTTCTTTCATCGGGATGTCTGTGTTGTTCAGGAAGGCTCTCTGAAGGGCCTTGTCAAGCCTGCTGCTCATCCTGGACACCAGGGCGACGGTTCGTTCCACCAGCACGCCCACCTTGCTGAGTAGGCGATTGAAGGAGTCTTCAATGAGGACAATCTCTGCATCTGTGTTTTCAGGGTCCTGGTTCACCAGGATGTCACCTGGATCCATGCGAGGTTCACGTGGGCCGAAGCGCCTGGACACTCTGAGGAAGAAATTATCCACCTACAATATGGAAGTTTATTTCACAATTAGCAAAAAACTTAAAAATTAAACATAAACTACTGTGAACTTTATTTATGTGTCTGTTCTTGTCAGGAGCTGTGTGTGTGTGTGTGTGTGTGTGTGTATTAATATCTGAATAATATGTAGTGGCCAAGATAGCCAAACAAAATATTATTGTGGCACATTTTTGGAGGATTCTATTTTTAGATAAATCATGTTGAATCATTAACTGTGTCATTCAGTCCAACTCCTTCCTCTTATCTCGGTCACCTCGGTCTGTGGGGAGATGAGACCAACAAGGTGTTTTATTCTATAAAAGCTACAGTTTTAACTTTTTAGCAGTGTTGCTGCCAGTGTTTGAATGTTGGACAAAGACAGGTCAGAGGTTAGAGATGCTGGAAGCCTACCTTGGCGTGGAAAGTTGCAAATCCCCTTCGGCAGGTGGAGGTGTAGAACGTTTTACAGGCATCCTCCAGGCAGGGTCTGCACTCCTCCCACTCAGACTGCAGGGAGTCTTTGCACTGCTCCTCTGCCTCATCCAACTTCTCAGTCACCTCCTTAGCCAGTTGAACTGCCCCCTGGTGGTAGAAATGTTAACACCTTACATGTTTTCACTATTTGGATCCATTTCATCTTTTTCTTTCTCTTTTTTTGGAAAAGGTAAGAAAGTCTTACCTTCTTCTTGTCACTGCTGTGTCGAAGGGACTTCATAAGGTGTTCGTGCTTCTGCTCGTTCCTCCACATCACCTCCTTCATCTGTTTCACCCCATAAAGAGCTTTCTTCACCTCCTCATCCACGACTCTCTCACCATCGATGGACAACTCTGTGAAAAAGAAGGAGCAGGAAACGTGAGATTTTTTTTGCAGTTAAAAGTTGCAAATATAACAAAAACCCGTGATTCAGCTACTCCAGTTTAATAATTCTAGCACTGAACAAAACCACAGCTCTGTAAGAGCTACAAATATAGATTCCCCTGCACTTATTCACGTCTTAAGGTGTCCTCTGAGATGTCTTTGGGTTGGTCTTCAGGAACACAGCTGATGACACCCAGCGTCACCACCAGAACAGCCAAACTGAGCAGGAGCTTCATTTTTCAGTCACAGCAGTTGTTGCAAAAACACCAGCCTGAAGAGACATGGAATCAAAAGATAAATACAGTGTGGACACTGAGCACATGTTTAAGTCAAAAACCTAAAGTATGGGTGCAATCAAATATGATCCATTAAGATAACAGAATGTGAACATGATAAAATGTGAAGAATAGTCATAAGCAGTTCAGCCACTTGGTGGTGTTGCATGTCTGTCCACTGTAGCTCTGATTTGGATGTCAAATAACAAACAGGGCCGAGAATAGTTGATTTGATCTGGTTAGACAAACAAGAGTTTCAGCTAATTCTTAAAAAGAATGTCTCTGTGACCATAAGTAGAGATATGAGGGAACATATAGAGTTTCAGTCCTATTTGTTGTTTTATTGCTACAACTGTTTGCTGCATCATTTGAAATATATACATGCAACATGGGTATTTGTGTTATCTGTTATTCATTAAGCTGAATGAGAACAACTTTGCCCTCGGTTTTTCCCTTGAAGCTAAACCACGAGAAGGTCAGCAGTAGGGGTGAGGCTCACAATAAGACACACCACGGGGTCTCCCTCAGCTTGAAAACATGGTAAGCAGTGTTTATGTCTGGGCCATCTGCTGAACCAGGAGGTCAGGCTCCATAGAGCCACAAAAACCCAACACACACAAGAGCCTTTGAGAAGATTCTGAAATTTTGTTGTTTACTTGCTATTTTTCCAAATAATCATCAAGATAAACTCATCTGTCTCAATTCACTGGAGACACAAGAGGAATTACACAAGTTGGCATCTAGTAGGGATTTAGGGATAAGTAGATGGTTTATTTATTTCATCACAGGTTTAAGTTGTTTAAACAAACTGCTTTTTTTATAACCCATAGCGTGTTTTCTTGTAGAAGCGTATTGTTCTAACATTTATCCCATGCACGAATGTTGAAAATGAAGTTAAATGAGGCACAAATTGCATGAACTGATACTTTCTAGTGGATGTCGTCATAACCCAAATCAAATCACATATATAAAAAATTCTTTATTAATGCTTCATTGTTTATTCCCCACAGACAAATGTTGGATCATGGTATAAGGGAATGTCCAAATAAAAACATATGAAAAGTAAAGTTGATGACAGGTAAAATAGAAAATATTCCTGAAAACTTACCAGCAGTAGACTGAAGGTGCTTCTTTGCTGGCAGAAATAAACAAGGCGTTGTGTGCAGACAGTAGACGCTGGCGTTATCTTAACCTGGTCATACCTATTTGTGTTCTTCCCACTCAAGCTTGATCCTATTATTGTCTTTGGTTAATGTTGATGCCCATTAATCCAGAATCTGACGCAGTGCCAGTGAGGGTGCTTAGTCATGTCAGTCATACTGTTTGTGTACACTATAGGAACATGTAGTAATTTGTGTTAACAGTGATATAATATGGAAGATTAGAGGCAGAATGAAAAAAAAATTCTGTCTTGAATTTTTAGAATTCTGACTTTAATCTCTAATCTCAGATTTTTCCTTTTAAGGAATTCTGAGTTCAAATATTTTTTTCATGCTGGACCAAAATTTTCTTTTGTAGTGATGCCAACATGTGTCACACAAGCCAAAAATAAATTTTGTCTACACTTAAAATCAGACACACGACCGCTGGATTAATTAGTTTAGGTGCAGAGAAGTGTTTTCTTGTAGTGAAACTTACTGTATCTACCAAAGGGCAAAGACAAAAAGGTGTAAATGCAGATTGTTTTGAAAATACTTCAATCTATGTTGAATTTTGGCCCTTTGGATGCACTGACATCAGCTCCTAAATTATCCCTCAGCGGGAAACCCTAATGCAACTCACATGTAAGACTTAATCCCAACATGCACAGAAGAAATGTCATTATACTGAGCTTTATTTTAAATGATATAGTGTCTGTCGTTATTGATGCTCTTATTTGCGATTATCATGATTTAAGTAAGATCACAGGCAGAGGGGATTTTGATGGACCTAAGCCATGTGCTGATCTCATAGGAGCGTCATCCTTTAACACTTCCTGTCAACAAGCAACAAAACAACTATTAAGCAACTTTTGGGCTATAACCAGAATAGTTTTAGTAAAAGGAAACATTTCTCTTAGTATGAAGCTGTTTAGTTCCCACTTCTAATGGAATGTGAGGCATTCAGGGTGAAAGGGGGTCCCATCTCCTCATCAGTGCCCTGTTTCCCTCAAAAATGTGCCCTCTTTGCATGCTGTGACCCAGAAAATAGGGTCCTTGCTAGATAATAATCAAAAACAGCCTGCGCTACAGCCCGTCTGCATCTTCACTCACACCTTCAACACCTGGTTCCCATAACACTGCAGGAGAAACGCTCTGCCCTGGTTCTCCCACGGTTGACCTAAACATAAAACACGATAAAAAGGTCTGAGGCTGAATGCACGCAACCGCTCATAGCGGGAAACATAAAGCAAGCAAAGCCTCTCAACACACAAGGAAATGTAACACAGGTATTTGTCACATCTCATGTTTGGAGGTTTTTAGAGATCTTCATAAACTCTTCAGCTTCAAGCTGCTGCAGTAAGTCCATATAACCATCTCACAATGGGGTCTAGCGTTAAGTTTTGTGAGGCTGATCAGAGTGTGGAGTCCTGGACTGAAGAGAAAAACAGGTGCAGGGATAAACTGGCTAAACACAGATCTGAAAGCTGCAATTGTAGCTGTTTCAGCATCAGAACTCAGAAGGGAATATAAAGCAGATATTCCCTTTGTCCGAAATGCAACAAGTGTTGGAGAACAGTAGGGAGACAAGTTGATCTGTGAGGTACTGAGGAACACAGTGAAGCATTTGGGAGCTGAAGAGACATTTATTAACATCAAGACATGCAGAAGATAAAACCAGAGATTAAAGGAAACTGAATATTGGTGTGATATTTGTCAGATGGTCAGAAACATACATACAGACACAGAACAGCATTAGCATTTCTTCTGGTTCATAAGTGACCACTGGCTTTTTTCCTCATATCAACTTGAAGTGGTCAAAACATTCATTAATGCACCACTTTAGCAATCACATACTTGGATTACATACTTTGCTGTATTAGTATTGTAAGTTATTTTATCTTTTCAAATAAAATGTAATGACATTTACAAACAAGGGGATCAGATGTGGTAAGTAATTAAGTACATTTACTCAAGTACTGTACTTGGGTACAATTGTGAGGTACTTTGCATTTACATGATGCACTTTAGAACTTATACCTTAGTGTTATTCCTGGCAAATACTCGCACTTTTACTTGTGTATTCAGTTTGTGTACATATGCACCTCTGGATTAACAGGATTTAACCATGACTCCACTTTACATTATAATGAAAACACTTCCATTGATACAGTGACTACACCTCATCGTCCTGCATTATCCCATCACCTTTTATTTTGACATCCACAAACCCACACGCTGCACAGCTGAAACCTGCTGTTAACCGCGTATGTTAACTGCTTTCTACACATTACACTCCTGCGTTAGTGTTGCTGATGCTGACGCTCGTTCGTAGCGACTGTGCGCAGTGTAAAAGGAAACTGAAGCGCGCACTCGCATAAAACACCGACGGTGCAGACTCTGCGCACATATTCGGGAACACGTGGTTTTCCGAGCTGCTCCACTTCCTCTCATGTTTGGATTCCTTCGCTTTGTGAGCTACTTTAGCTGCGGGTACCACCAGAGTGCTGAGCTGGACTAGGATACGCCCACACCTCAGCATCTTTTCAAACTACCGCATAAATAAGGAGTTTTTCTCCCCCTGTCACTTGTGTAACTCCACATTTCCACACTTCCAGCAAAGTTCACTCCTGCAGCATCTGAGGCGCAGCAGCGACTCTACCTGCGCTGAAGGAGGTTTTTCCCTGCTGTAAGAGTCACGGATGGCATTTTGAGTTTTTGATTTCTTATATCTATCTATAAAAGGAGGATATTGGGATATTCGCGGATCCACGGTGCTGTGAAGGTGAAGTGGAGCATTTGGGCAAATGCCATTGCGATGCTGCGGATGTGACTGAAAACAACAGCTTCACATCTGTAGAGTCCCGTAAAGCACAATGAAAGGTAGGATTATTCAGAGGGAGACAGTTATAAGTGCACACCTCCGAGCCACTGCTGATAGTTTCTTCTATTTTCCGCTACTTTCTCCACCTCGCACTTTCTTTGTCGCCTTTTCTGCGCTCTTTCTCTCAGACGTGAGGAATGCGTGGGCTCCAACTACCGTCTGACATCTGGTTTCAATTGAGGGGACTCTGTTTGGGATTGTTTTGCATCTGGCCACTGCTGCACATCAAACGCTAGGAGAGCTATTCACGACAGAGCCAAAAGCGCATGATTGTAGCTTCACCAAAGGAGCAAGTTTTTGTGCGGTTCTGCTGCTCCATTTTTTTTTATTCTTTACACAAGAGTTTGTTTTGGCTTGAGGAAATCAGAAACAGTGAGTCATAAGTAACTGCTATACATGATCCAAAGACCTGTTGCCTTCCAACTCACTACATGAAGTACATGAGTAAGGGGGTAAAGTTTCATTAAGCTTGTATGGATGTTGTGGTGACCTGATGTTTTGGACTGTGTCATTCCAAACTATAAAAGTTCAACAGCCTGGCTCCATGTTATATAATTCCACCCAGTGGTCCATGTTAAACTGCTAATACAGTGTGAACAACTGTGTGCTTTTGCACTAGATCTGTGTTTTCACTGGTATGTGGGCCACTTCCTGTTGCTACAGCGTTACACTTAAGAGTCAGAGAGAGTTAAAACATGATTGTGTTGTACATTAATGTGTGTTCATAGAAAAGGTGTGGTGCTCTTCTGCGGTGAATAAAAGCACCACTGTGGTTACTCATGTCTGAACATTAAAATACTGAATTTTTAACAGTTCACCTGTTTCGCTCACTTGCTTTGTGGCCGTTTGTGTTTAATATTCACAGTCAGCGGAGGCTGCTGCTGTGGCTGCTTATCCTACACTGTCTAATTAACAGCTGATCCTGGTGTAAGTGAGGTTTGATTTCCTGTAGACATGATTTAATATGAATTTAAGCAGTTACCCCTGTCTACTGCTAAACCTCGGGGCCCAACGTCAGTCCTAAGTTGTCCCCTACAAGTTTCACCCTACGGGAAAAGACACCACAACTGACCAAGCTGTTCCTTTTTTAAGAAAATCTTCTCGAAATAAGATTTATTAATCATGTTTACTATTTTAATCCTCGCTGTCCCGAAAGATGCATCTTTGGGTCTGGATCCGGGCCGGAGACTGCAATTTGGGGACCCCTGTCATGGTGTTTGCCTTTTCAGTACGTCCTGCAGCCTTCAGACTCCTCAGGTTTATGTGAATGTCAACATGGTCTATAGATTTTACCAGAGACAACAATTCCCTATGATCTGTTCTTCAACACTGGAATGTACTCATCCACTGACAAAGGCCATGAGGTGTATCCTCAGTTGGTCACTTAAATAAATGAGAGTTTCCACACAACTGAGTTATATCAGTTAAAAGCAAATATTTTAAGTTGATTTAACTATTCATCTTTAGATCAACTAAAAAGGGTTAGGTCAACATAAAATGTTTCATTTGATGCAACTTTGAAGTTAGATCAACTTAAATATGCTTTCAGCTAACATAGCTCAATTGCTGTATGTGGAGCGTGTTGTTTAGTTTCATTTTTTGAGTGCTTTTTAGTGTTTTTGATTGATCTTTACAAGTAAGAGTAAAATAAACTCACAGTGACACTGACACACAGCAGGCAGGGCTATAGTCAAGACCACCTTTGTCGAGTCCATATGAAATAAGTCCAAGTGAATCCAGCTCGGCACGTCCAAATCTAAATGAGACTTAGAGTTAAACATTTTTACTAGTTTGATACTACAGAAAGTATGTGTACAATTGTACTATAATTTAAAATGATCAAAATACGTGTGTTTAAAAACACTGATGTTCATATAATTTACTCAACACTCTCCAAAGACAAGGCAGCATTTAACCTTCACTCTAACTAGGGTGTTGTACTGTATTTGATGATGATGATGATGATGAAGTTGTAGTGTAGCCACAATGTAGGATCAAGTTAAGTAATGTTATCTATTTAATCTAAACAGGTTGCCTCAAAGTTTGTTTTGCAGAAGGAAGGAAGGTGAAAGTTAATTTCAGAAAAAAAAAATGCTGAATTTGATCAAGTCCTATTAAAGTTTTTGGCGAGTCCAGTTGCCAAGTCCCAGACAGGTTCTAGTCAGATACCCCAAAGAGTCCGAGACAAGTCCAAGACAACAGAAAAACTTCCCTTGAGTCCAGACTTGGACTGCAGTCTAGACTTGCGCACTACAGCTTTGTTAGCAGGTCCAGACATGTCAAGGTTAGTTTGTTGAAAAGCGTCTACCTAAATATATTGTAACAGTTGCTTCAGAAACATTTAATGCAGGCCTTGCATTTCCCACTGAAATGAATATCTTGACCTATAATCATTAAAATGTGTTTTAAACCAGAGTTAGGTGTACAGTAAGCATGTTAATCCGAAGCGTCATCTCGCTACACGGTGGAACCCGTCCAGTTCCAATCCAGATAACGCAGTTTGACTCAAAAATGTTTTCACATCCACTCTGCTTTCAGCCCTTAGAAAGAGGCACATACTCACAGAGTATTACTGTTGTAATGTTTCACAATTAAGTTCCTTGGAAACAAGAAACGGCATATTGGGAAAAACAAATTCCTCAAGTGAGATGTGCTTTTAGATTTTAATTTTATTTGTTTAGATCATTCTTTCATCTTTTTACTCATTCTGCTCTTTCTCACGAAAGGTCAGTTCAAGCATCACTTTGATTTCTTCCAGTTTTAACCACTAGGGACAATAATTTCTATATTTATCAACAAAGCATTTCTGAGGTCTGAAAGAAAGATTGTAACCTGAGTTTGACTTCAGTTTTTTTTTGTCTGTGGGCTTTTTAGGGTTAGTTTATGCTGATGCACCATGAACAGTTTCATAGCTCATATCTTTTTTCATTTCTGTTTTCTTCCTCTAGACGACTTTGCTGATGAGGAGGAGGTGCAGTCCTTTGGTTATAAGAGGTTTGGTAAGTACTAAGTGACTTCTAGACTTTGACCTGTTAATCTGGTTCATATGCTCTATGACATATGTGTGGTATCAATCATCGAAATTATTACACAACAAATATTTGATTTAAAGCCATTATTCTGCTTGGCTGTAATCAATCTTCAGGAATCTCCCAGGTTAAAAGGAGGTGACACCTTATTTCCCAGAAACAAACTTATTTTTGGCTGCAGTTTTTATTTTTATGTCTCTGTTATAACAACAGCAAAGGAAACCACAGCATCCTGGGTGTTCCTGACCATTCGAGTGACTTTGCAACCTTATCAGCTCAGTTTAGTTTTTTTTATGCTGCATAATATAACCTGGTCTGACACCAAAAACTCTGGGTCTGCTCATTTCCTTATCTTATAACTCCCTGAATGCATCTGGTTCCCAGAAAATGTAAGACTCATTGCTGGAACAATGTCCAGACAGCTTCGTAATCTCACTGTTGCATCAGATGTGCGGAACACATTTAAAAGCATAACAGAAAGACATTTTAGCAATTCATTTATAATTTCAAATTCTAACTTTTTAAAATACTGGTACCAATATAGAGATTGCTGCTTTACTTTTTATAAAGAGACATTAAACAAAATGATCCAAATCACATACAAAAAAAACACAAGAATATTCATGGCAAACAAATGTATAGTGGAAATCTTATGTGAACTGCACTGAAATATGAGCATTCAGTATTAGCGTTTGGTTTAGGTGCTTAGCAGCTCTAGACTCACTATCACGCAACTTATATGTTATTATAATATAATGAGTTTTTGTCTTTAGGTAGAAATATATAATATATTAATAGACAAATTTATTCAGTGTCCATGGAGGTTAGCGTTGAAGCTACAGCATAGCTTAAAAACACAGCAGCCATGATCAGATTTAAGGATCTTACATGCACCCGTTACTTCTGATTGGCAATAAAAATGTTACATTTTTTATTCACTTTAACTGCTCTCTCCATTTATTTAAATTCAGTGTACCGTTCACTGCTTGGACACTGCTTGCAGCTGTATTTTGCTTTTTCTGATAGTGTGTCTGTGAACAACCAGAACTTGTGTGTGATAAATCAGTGTCTGGTTGAAACTTTATTCTGCTTTGGTCCCAGAACAAAGATCGAGTTTCCACAATGCTCACAGCAGTCGCTCTGGTTTAAGAGGTGTTTTAGAGTTAGCATGTCATTCAAGTATTCAGCAGCTGTATGTCACTGTGGTAGGAGTCCACACTGTCGTGCCAATCTGTCTCCATATATGCATTCGTCTTTGTACAAAAGGAGAGCGTTTGGATTTTCTATTCTATCTGAAATTTTAATATCCTTTATTCGGGAAAAAGAAATATTCACCACAAACATCTGTGCTTTACGCTTGATTTGCTTCTCTACCAATGAGCTGTGTGTCCTTACGCATCTTTCTACAAATACACACCCAGCTCATTCAGAATGCATTTTAGTAAAAAAAAATTTGTAACATACTATGAATGTGAAATTAAGTGTAGAGAAGAGGATTATTCTGCAGGAGTTGGTTATGCCCTGACAGATTTTTTGCCAAGGCTCTAGGTTTCAATTGGCATCTGTTATTAGTGTTGTACTCACGCTACAGCTGCCGTATGAAAGTAGACTATTTGATATATTTTCAGTGGGGAATTCTTTTAACGTCTGATTCTTGAGTCATGATTTTCTTAGGAAGAGTGGTTCATTCCTACAGAGCCTAATGGTGGAAGTCACAGTCTAACATCTTTCCAAATCTTCCAAATTTGGAAGATTTTTCCTTTTAATGGGATGTTTCTCATGTCTGTGTATTAAAGCTACAGCATGGAACTTTTCTTGAATATTTTTAAGAGAACAATGTTTCAAAACCTATACTGTGAAGAGATGTTGCCATAACCTTGTTGAGTCAGACTGATTGAACAGTCTGGCAGAAGTGTAGATATATTCACTTTAAAAAAAAAAAAAAATTAGTTTTTGTTTATTGTAATTATAATTTGATAATTGCTAGTACCTGAAGGTTGTGCAGAGTTGAGTTTAAGTCTCATTCTAGCTAGCTTAAATGTAGAATAGTAGGGTTAGTGATAGTAGTAGCTCAGCATTAAGACTGGAAGTAAAGTAAAATAGTTAACACTTGCTGTTAAGGATGGAATCAGACACGTAACATGGCGCCTACATGTAGCCAGCGGCATTTTGGTCAATGGTTTGTGCGTCCTCTGGAGTTAACCTAATGGATCTTTGCGACACAGTGATTCCATGTCCTTCCTCTTGAAAACATGAAAAAGCAAAAGTTTTCTTCTTTTTATTCCACTAAGAATAGAAGTTCATGAAGAAGCTTGGGAGAATTAGGCTTAAACCCTCCAGGCAGACAGAAGTTTAGGAATAATGCCACAGATTGGTCTCCACAGCATTGACTTCTAAAACCACATTTCTGTGTGTTAGTGAGCTTCAGCTCCACATTTCACATACAAAATGAGAGTGATGTTCATAAAATATTGAACAAGACCTTTAAATTGTCTCGTTTGAATACTTGTGCACTGGCAGAGTCATATGTGCGTCTGCTTCTCATATGTCTTTACTGTGAGAGAAATCAGGTCCTTGACTCATTTTGACGTCTGCTTTCCACCAGAGGTCTTTTATCCCACAGAGAGCATGTGCAAACCTGAGAAGCTGCTGAGCTGCTTCCTGCGTCCATAATGAAAGTTTATTCAGCGCTAAGCTACATACTCAAAGTGAGAGAGGTGGAGAGGGAGTAGGCATTGTGGGCCTGCAGGGTCCATGACTGCGCAGTGCTGTGTCAGCAGTATGACATGAAGAGGAAAGAGGGGGATGGAGAAAGAGAGAAACCGCAAGATTCAATTTTACAATACTTGTATTATTTTTTGCTTTATTTTACAACTGCTGTCTTTATCTCAATGTCCATCAGTGCCCAGTGCTTGTTTTTATTAATTAGCTTTTTTATATTTCATATGAAACGTTTGTCACCTGTTTTGTTATCAGCTGAGGAGCCACATTCCTTTCCCGACTTATTTTTGGGAGCAAAGCAGCAAGTGGTTTTAATTTACGGGGACTTTATTACCAGAAAAGAATGTTTTCAGAATGCTTGACTATTACTTCCAGCCCCCTCCAGGGTTGTGCATGCGTGCAGGGCATGTTCTCCCGTCCTAATGAAAGATTACTTGCTTGTGTTTTTAATAAAGAGCAGTGAGTGAGCTGAAGAGGGCGAGAGGGAGACAACATAAAATATACAAAGAAGTAGAAAAAAGTTAGCAACACAGCAACAGAAGAGACAGAGACAGACACAACACTCCCGTGTTGAATTAGCAGCTCGTGACTTGTCAGAAAGATAATGTGTCAATCCTGGATTGACCAATGACAAACAAGAGGGAATGCATCCCAGATCGTTGCATCTCTGCAGCGGTCAACGTAGAGCACGTCTTTGAGCAGGCTCCTGCGCTCGAGAGCGTTCTTGACTTTATACGGTGGAGGATTTCAGATGTAAAACATGACAGCTATCAAGGCTGGAAAATGGTTTTATACTTAGCCGTAGCCTTTGTGTCCACAGAGCTCAGCCTAACCACCTCATCAAACATCTTCACACCACTCTATTCTACGTGTCCCAGGGGGATCTAGTGACCAAAGGTAATGACATGCCTGCGACCGACTTTCATGTGATAGGGCGTCTTCTCTCACATAATGGATGTTTGTCGAGCTCTTCATTCACAGCAGGTTTTGGCTCAGTTACAAAAGCAACACACACATTTTCTGTCAGTGGCCTCAGACACACTAGATAAAGAGCTTCTGCATATGGCTCACAGGGCCAACATCAACCTTGCTGCTTCCTCTCTTTTAAAAACACCAGAAGGCCAGAATAAAAAATGTGTATTTTTCTTTGTTCTGCTGTGAGTCATAGTGCTACTCACTATCCAACTCTCAGACCTGGCTGTGGTGCGTTTGGTTGCTCTGGCTGTGATTTGCGATGGCCCCAAACCAGCTCATCGCTCTGTGTTTTTCTTCTTTATCCTTTAGTAGTTGTATTTTTGGAAACATAGAAAAATGCCTGTGTGTTTCAGTGACTCAGCTAGATGCCTGCTACGCCCGGCACACAGTGTGTTTGTGTTCACATCTGTACATCTGCTGCAGTGAAACATATCGGTTATTCTGCAAATACACATTAACTTTTAATTAGTTTGCAGGATTAACAGTAGAATATATGGGAAGCATTGGTTCATCCGCATTATGGAAGTATTGTCGTGTAGATAGGTTTGGCATATTTTGGATAGTTTTACTTAGCAAGCTTAAAAAAGTTCATAAAAACGTTATCTTAAAAGTGCACAGCATGTCTTTGGAGAAACTGTGTCCTGGTTACTTGAAATAATCAGTGGGTTTTGCAGTTTTACAGTTTTCATCAGAACTACTCCTGAAAACAGTTGTATTATATACACAAGGACAGACTTGGAAAAAATGTTACATTTATAATTATCATCCATGTGTTTATAGTATTATTTTCTTTTCAGCTTGACATCTGAACTTATTTTTTATGCTATTTCTGGACATCATTAATCACGTCAAAATGAAAATGACATCTCCATTCTTAAGATGAGTTAAGCCGACCTCAATTTGAGACGCGACTCACTTCAGAGATCTCAAACCGGGCTTGTTATACAACAAGAATCTCAGACATGATATCACAAAGCATCTGCAGATGCAGTTAAAAGCGTCTGCATGACTGGTTAGCACCAGTTAATAAGTGTGACTCTGTTCCATTCTAGTTTATTGATAAAAACTAGTGTATTAACAGATTACGTAACTCCTCTACTGTCTTCTACACAGTGAAACAGGCAGTAGATACCATCTTTTCTGTGGTCAGCATCTTTAAAAGTAAAACCAGACTTGGCTGGACGCCTGGTTGGGTCCACACTGTGTGGTTTTATTGGCTCTCTGGTGGTGGTGGTGTGCGGTGATGGAATGTAGCTCAGCGTAGACTCGGGCTGATGATCATCATCAGGCTGGGTGATGATTGTTGCTGATTCAGTATCTTAAGTGCTTCCACGGCAGGCCACCCAGCAGGCGTGACCACACAAAACCCCAACTGCACAGATGGTCTGCGGAGTAAACTCAGCACCCGAGCAGCGGTTTTGGACCCACATGAGTGTGTAATTAAATGTTCTTAACCCACATGACAAAATATGTCTCAGTTTATTTGTGTTCGTGTTGTTGTGGTGAGGGTGAAATTAGGAAGAGCTTTTTGATTTATTTCCATGACCTAGATAGTTGAGCCATTGTGAATAAAAGGAATGGTTCCAATTAAAATATTGTTTGGTATCAATCACACTTGCTGTATGTTTTCCTTTGGTAATAAGAAAATTAGTTGGACATAATAAACTAATAAGAAATGAGTGAACTAGTAAGATCAGTACGCTGCCTGTTGAGGTCTCAGTCTAAAACCACATAGGTTCTTGCTTTACTAGATGCTGTTGTGCATTAACTGTGTCTAACTCTGTGAGTGACTTTATATCTAGTGTTGTTTTTGTCCTTGAAATGGCTACTGCTCGTCCAGTGTGGTGCATATTATTGTGACCACATTTTATTTGCTGGTGAACTCTAACAAGTACTGAGCCTCATTACAGGCAGTTTGTCACATCCACCATTTTGTATTGTTATCTGGTATTCCTCATATTGCCACTGTTTAGGCACTGTTGATTTGTTAATTTAGTTTTTTTTCATTATTCCAGATTTGAGATGCAGTCAGTGAGTGTTTCTAATACAGTATTACATAAGTTATATGGATTCAATTTTAATAATTTACAGATAAGATACTGTTTCCTCCTGGTATGAAGGACAATCTAACATGTTGTCAGCTCTGTAGATGAATCTGGGTTATTAACAAGCTGTGTATAATACTGTGAAGTATGTCAAGTATGTCACCTTTCAGGCTCTTTTGATAAATAAATCATAGGTCAAAGTATTTATATGTTGAAATTACAGACATCAAATCACATTATAGTTTTTCTCAATTGCAAAGGCACTCTAAATGAAAATGAATAATCTTCATCGTCACCTTCTTAGCACAGCACAAGTCAGATGTGCATATATGTTAACACACTTATATTGGTTTAATTTCCTTTTTCAAAACATGTCATCCATATGTCATCCAAAGAGACCAAACCTTATTGCATTATCTGAATCAAACAAAAGAAAAATGACTATTTACAGGAAGTAGTTGCACAACTATAAGCTCTAAAGCACATATATGTAACCCTCTGCACCAAATTCTTTATCCATCTATAAGATATTCTGTCTCAGTGTTGCTATTTGCAAACATTGATCAGATGGAATAAATATGAAGTTCAAAATATTTCAATTTAAATATTATCTATAACTATCCTTTGATTTATTTTTGTTATTTTTTATGCTTTCTGTAATGTTGTATGTCAACAACAACAAAAACTATAAAAAATGAAGAAAACCTTTCAAGTCAAGAAAAAAAAGCAGGCGCAGAGTGCAGCAGGCTTTGTTATATCTAATATGATGACGATGATGATATGATTATAATGCTAAACACATACATAGGTCAAACGGTAACAAGTAATTCTTCCCAAACACTGTGTCATAAACTATTACTATTACAGGTCACTGTTTTTTTGCGCTTGTACAGATGATCATATTGTGTTTAAGGGCGTCTGTCATGATCAATGCAAAAACACTTAAATCAGCTGCAGGATGGTTCTGTACTTTTGTGAATCCACTTTCTTTGTTACTGTTCTACTTTATCTTTACAATATGTTTGATCTCAGTTCTGTTTATGGTATCTCCTGACCACTATCAGTGAATTTGTTGTGTTCACGACTGCTCCCAGAGCAAACCTCAACAGTCAACCCCTTTTCCACCTTCATTATGAAGTGTGTTTTGCATTTTTGGTGAGTTGCAATGCCCCTAAATGCACCGTAGTGAGAACAGAAGAGCCAGACCACAGTGTAGATGCTAATGTGGTGTGACTGACATGGCGAAACTGAAGCTCAATGACCAGAGCACTCTTCTCACTCTCTCTGAGGCTGTTTTACTTGAAATGACTTCATTCTAACACTGGAACATGAGCAGGGTTGGAGCAGGAGGAGCCAGGATTTATCTTGTTCTCCACTAAGGTCAATAAAGTTAGTTTATGGTTTCCATGTTTTCTAAAGTCAAGCAAGTGAATGGTGGTAATCGAGACACTTTATTAGAGAAAAGTTTACAATGCAGTGTGTGGTGTACCACTAGCGGAGCCAGAAATCATAGTGTATGTGAGCCTAGAGAAAATAAAACCGCTTCAGTATTTAGCGATAGGAGCCAAAATCCTACTTTAACAGCTGTACCTGCATATTTTGCCATTTATCCCACGCAGCAGTGTTGTTGTCATCAAAATAACCAAAGATTGAAAAAGCACTGACAGCATCTCAACTACGGTTGTAAGAATTTATCAAATATATTATGTTTTTGATACTGTATTGGTTCCTGCAGTGATACTGTATACTGTACTGAAACTCTATTATTAATGAACAGTTTACATGCAAGGATTTGGGGCGGTCAACTTTTCATTTTGGACTGTATTTAAATAGATGCTCTGATTGTGTAAAATACACTACTTTTAAAAACTCTTTTTTTATACTATGACAGTTTCCTAAAATTAGAGTAAAAAAATTACCATATATATATATACACACTGAACATGCTTAACATTATGACCACCTGTGCAGTCTAATGCAATCCAATACAAACAGTTCTGCCATGGATTCTACATTTACAAAGAAATAATTTTTCAGTTTTTAAGTTGAAGCTGTCAGAAATGTGATATTTCTACATGTGAATTACGAAGGTCATTGTGGACAGTGGAGTCGTCCTGGAGTACGTTATGTTAAGAGGTGTCTCTCCTTAATGTAAATAGGGAGGCCAAAACATTAGAGACATAAAATATATGTTTTCCATACATAAAGTACCAGTATGACTCCACCACCCACAATGACCTTACTAATGCACATATAGTAGGTGGTCATAATGTTATGCCTGACCAGTGTATGTATCGGGTTAAACACAGTATAGCAAATAGTATCGTAACCTCTGTGTCATGATACGAATCGTAACGCTAGATTCTTCTGCACACATCTCCAATCACAACATTGCTCCACACTCAGGAGGAGGATTTAAGACACAGTGAGACAAAAAGGAGATAAAAACACTAATGACTTAACTATATTAATAAAAATTACATAAACACACTAAAAAATACAAGCAGTGTTCACAATAACTCACAACATCTAATAATGAATTGGCCACAGAGGTCTGTCCATAGATTAAGCTTAATGGTAAAGACTGCTTGAAACTAATGTGTAACAGTTGGTTTTAGTCTGTAGACCACCAGCATATCAAATAAAATCTCTCCAGTCATTATAGACAGGAATATATATGTTTTTTTAATATCATGATGAGAGAATTGCACTAGTGGAGTTGAAATATCAACAAGTGCCAAATGTGTATGTGCATACTCGCATGCTCCTGTTTTAAAACATTTGTTTTTAATAATGTAGGTGCAGGTGCTATTTGAGTCTGATTTTACAGCTTTCCTGGGGAATTTGAGTTCTCATTTACAAAAAAATGTCCTGCTTGCCAACACCATCTCTGCTTGCCAGCTCATGGAAGACCCACATCACATGTTGTATTCCATAACAAAGCCAATAGTTTGGATTTCTTCTCTAAAACGTCTGGCAGCAGATGTGACTCTGGCTCTGTATGCGCAAAGAGACACAAAGTTTCCCCAACACAGTGGCCCAGCTTTGTTTATGAGGCACACTTGCGTGCTTAGAAGTCTGTCTCTTGGGAATACCATATATGACCTATTTATCATAGTCTGTCATCCTCTAATCAAGTACAGATGGGATGACAAAACCAGATCTATTCACCTCTGTGTCCACTGCTTTATTGGATCTGATTCCACATATTAATAGGCCATCTAACTGTTTTCTTTACCAATCAGTCCCTGTGCATTTTAAGCGCTGGAAAATAAAAATAGCTTAACTAACAAGAAATGCAGTATAAAAATTCCCCTCAACACTGACCTCTGTCCCACTGGAGGATGTCTTCTCAGTTTACAGTGATTCTCACTTCCATGAAACATGCATATGTACAGTTATATAAACTTTGCAGAGTAAACTGCTAAAAACTATAAACATGTCTATGTTTATGTCTATGTTTACCTTCAAACTGTACATTTTACTGTGCGTATTCTGGACTAGTTGCATCTTACAAAGTATTAGACCACAGAGCTGCTCTGTAATTCAGCTGAGACTAAATCAAAGCTTGAATTTATTTTTTGATAGCTTGTTAAATATTTTTCATCTCTCTTCATT
>OMLM01008590.1:0-18387 GCA_900302695.1 Helostoma temminkii
CGATTAATCTCTTTTTGCCTGCGCTGGTCAGTATTAGTGCTGGTGTTCCAGACCTCCCACCCTTCTGTTTATCCATTCGCTTCAGCTGTTTGTTCAGACCTAGGTTGTGTTCAACATGTATCATAAACATAAACATAAAGCTCTTACCTGTGTTTCCTCCAGAACATGGAGGAGATGGAGAAGAGCCATGAGGCCTTCATGCAGGGAGCACAGCAAGAGCTGAGAAAGGAGATGGCCACACTGCAGAAGAAGATCCTCATGGACACGGTGAGTCTGTTCGAACACACAACAGGGATTTCTAAGTCAAGCACAGCAGTTTGTTAGAGTCATTACCACTGATCGTAAAATAAAATCTACTGATACGAGTCTGTGACGATGCCTCATTGGAGATTTAATTATCACATTAATAGAAACAGTTTGTTAGATTTTCTGTCATTGTTGATGACAGCAGGTGCCTCTGCTCATCAGTGTGTGACTTCATCTGATTATTGTTTCAGGCAGATTAGATTAGATTAGATTAGCACTTCATTGATTAGACCGTTTTCCAACTTGACTTCAGCCAATAAAATCAGTAAAATATCAGTTGTGTTAAATCTAAACCATGAACAGTCGTGTTGTTGATGTGTTTCCATAGCAACAGCAGGAGATGGCCACCGTCCGCAAGTCGCTGCAGTCCATGCTGTTCTAACCTGCTGTTACCACGGCAATGTTAAGGATGCGCTCTGGAGTGGTGTTGCCACGGTTACCACATCTTAAACCTCCTGTTACAGTGCTTCGTGTTTACACTGTTTTCTAGGACTTTTTACTTGTTTGATGTGAATTTCGTTTCGTTCTGACTCCAGATGTTCAGACTGAGCGAAGCAGCTTCTGCTGCTGCGGTTTTACTTCATGAGAGAAGTTAAAATGTTGTTTTAGCGCCATGAGAAGACAAACTTCCAGACAAGGAGGTGATGATCATTTCTGGGCAAAACAATACATGAGATCTTTTTGTACTTCCCAGTTCTGTGAATGGTTTCATTTCAGTCAGATTCATTTAAAACTCACCCACCTGGATTATTTTTAAATGCTGTTTGGTTTTATTATTGTTGCTACTACACAGTAAACTGTGTAAACTTCTACCTGTTCAGGTACCTGAGGTGTTAACTAACAATTTTACTGCCTTTCCTTTAACCTGTGTCCATCTAATGTTATGATAACACGTCTCCTGTCCTGGTCACAGCAGCAGCACGTGATTATTCAGGCCTGTTTACTTTTTGCTGAAATTATTATGTTGTAGATTTAATTTTAAATAAAGTATAAAAAGCTGAAGCTGGTCTTTGTGTGACTTCATGTGACTACTCGACCATAAATGCCTGATTGATCCTGCCTAGTTCTCCCTTCTCTGCAGAGGACGTGTGAATTTGAGTCTGTGTTAGAGCGACTCTCGTCTCCTCCCTGAACAAGACATTTTAGTTTGAATTGAAGAGTCCTGACGCTCCAGACTTTCTGTTTCACAGTTATTGAGGTCATTGTGCTCCTGGGACCTACAGAAAGGTCAGTGACCTTATTCTACAGAAACAGGTGTGTACCTTTTTAGTGGATACTTGTTTGTTATTTTTAGAAATGTGAGTTAGGACATGGTGCAGCATGTGGTGTAGTGGTTAGCACTGACCCCTCACGGGGTTCGATTCCTGGGTCAGCCTGGTTCTTTCTGTGTGGAGTTTGCGTGTGTTCTCTCCAGGTGCTCCGGCTTCCTCCCACAGTCCAAGGACAGGCAGTCAGGTTATATGGAGACTCTGAATTGTCTGTAGGTGTAAGTGTGGATGGTTGTCTCTGTCTGTATGTGGCGACCTGCCCAGGGTGTACCCTGCCTCTCGCCCATATGATAGTTGGGATAGGCTCCAGTACACCTGTGTAATATGGTTCAGAAAATGAATTGATGGAGTTAAAATATTTTTCAATACTTTTAGTACAATTAGTTAAGAAAACATCGACATAATGAACCCAGAAAATGACTTACAAACGTATTTCCCTTTTGTCTTGTTTTATTTTACCTGCGTCATCTGAGGTTGATCCATAATAGTTTTTTGTTCACTTTTCTCATATGAAAACAAAAAGTGGAACCTTCGAGCCAACTCATCGCAGTGCTCGGTACTTTTGGCTGTGACACCGGAAGTTCCCTTTTTTCAGACACCGACTTCCGGTAGCTGCTCCGCGGCAGAGTGTCCGTTAACAAACCGAAAACCGATTTCAACGTTTAGGTAAAGTTACTCCGTACTGTTATGGCGCTTGTCTATAATGTTATTGTCTGTGTTTTCACTAAAGTTTAATTAATTTTACAACGATTCTTCGTGTGTTTATTTATTTGTAGCTACTTTTGGCTAATTCCGCTAACGAGCTTGTTTTACTGGTTTTCTGAAGCAGGTTTGGCAGCAAACCTTTTACTCTCCGGTAGATTTACTGGGATTACTGGTGTCAGCTCGGGTTAGATTTCCATCTGTGGAATAAGTAACGACGTAAATCATGTTACATCTGGTTCGTTTCAGGTGAGTAGTCTTCAGTGGATGGCTGTTCACAGTGGATCTGAGGTGATCCACAGAACCGGAGCAGCTCATGGATGAGACTTTAGCAGCCAGTCCCTGTTCGTCTGAACCGGACAGTCCTGGAGGTCTGAACCGAGGCTGTCTGCTCGACCCGACGGACCTTCTCTATCAGGATCTGTCCATCATCGTCCCAGAAACACCCAGGTAACAAAGGATTCATCTTGTGGCTCTGGAAGTAGTTCATGGTGGATTTTCAGATTTGCTGCTTTGTTAAATGCCAGCAGAACATTTTCTCATATTCAGTAGAAACCATTTCTTCCCTTTTCTGTGCAATACTTCCTGTGCTAGTTTCTGCCACACAACAGCAAAGCAGAATATGAGCGATGAAACCAGGATGGATAAACAACAGGAGTCTTCTATTCCTTTTTGTCTGTTCTGTGATTGTTAATATACAAACTCATTTTGTTACTTGGTAACTAGGGATGTCCTGGTGCCAGTATCTTACTCGTAATACTTGAAGAAACTGATACCACTTCACATTAAGCTGCGTCAATCGGCACAGAGCAGATGAGACGAACAGAAAGTAAAGACACAACTGATAGAGAATCTAGTTAACTTCACAATAAAACAATAAGCTGTGTGTAAAAGTTCTCTGTTATGTCTGTAGCTGGTTGACTGAAGGACCCAGTGCTGGTTTCTTCTCATAGCACATCTGCTCTGCTCTGCTGCAGTCAGCAGAAGAAGAGAGTTTTTCTTCTGTTGTGTCAAACACACAAACTAATTAATGATGATGATTAATTAACAACATGATATCTGGCAAATATTAGATCAATTTCTGTTTTAGAGACGCACAACGCTTCTACTCGCTCTCTGTGGAAAACGATTCTGTGGAGTAAACACGCCTCTAAGACTTTAAAACTTTATATTTTAAGATAAGTGCTAGTATAACTCAGTTTATTGTCTTAAATCAGATTCCACCTCCTCAGGTACGTCATTCCCAGACATCGTCACACTGTTCCAGAGAATCTCACTGTAAGAAAAACTATTTCCGGGCTCTGGCACCAGCCAGGCCATAATATAACGGGTGTCAACAGTCTCCTGTAACATCTGATTACAGTGTTTGAAGTTGTTGCACGTTTCCGATAAATGCAGTTATATAATAAAAATGCTGCAACTGTAGTATTATTAAGTACTAAGTCAGTATCGCCAAGTACTCAAATGTAAGTATTTGTATTCAGTCAGGAAAAAAAGTGGTACTGGGACATTCCTGTTGGTAACAAATCTTTACTCTGCTAAAATAAAACGAAACACAAATTTCCACTGTTCACTTCTCTGGCTGTGCAGTGATATTTGCATTATTGATGTTTTTATCACATGTTGTAGAAAGTAACCTGATTATATCTTTATTTACTTTCTGGTTAAGCCATTTACAAAATATCTAATTCATCTGACGGCTGCATATTTCTCACTCTTTATGTGTTTGCTCCAGTCCTCAGCTGGGAAAGCGAAGGAGACGTGGTCGTATCACAGAGGAACCTTTCAGCCCGGTGAGTCTGCAGCTCAGTTCGCTTTATCTGACGATGATATGACCAAATGTGTGTCGTCCTGTTGGAGGTTGACCGCTGTGCGTTTCGTCAGGCGGCTGTCGCTGGGTCTCCGGCGCTTCCAGAACGTCCCACCGGCAATGAACGAGGTTGTTCGCGTAAATCCAAACGCAGGCGGCTGGCAGCGGCGATGGGAGAGCAGAACGTCGACGTCCCTCCTGCTTCTTCACTGACTCTGCCTCTGAACACCTGGCTGGAGGCGCCTGTTTCTACAGCGTCCTGCTCTTCCTCTTCCTCATCGTCATCCTACCTCACACCAGTATGTGAGGAAGACGTGGAGGAGGTGGCTTTCACTGTGGCGGGCTCCACAGTCGGTGCTAATCACAGTTTCCCAGCACCCAGCTCTGGCTCTCTGTCCTTCCTGACAGCAGAGGAGAGGAGGTGGCTGAGTGGAGAACAAGGAAACACCTCCACAGGTGAGGACACAGTTCACTGTATTTAATAGTTACTTTACAGGGGAGATACCGCGACCAAGAAAGTGGTTCACCCAGGGCGAGGCTCGGCCACTGCGCTCCGGTTGTGCTGACCCCTGCGAATTCCCCAAATGTGGGAATCTGGTCTGTAGAACTTCTGGTCGTGAGGAACTGCACCTGCGCTCTCACCTGATGTTATGTAGATTTACAGTGTAAAGTCAAAAGATCATTATGTATCAAACTGCCTCGTGTTTGTGATGCGTCTTTGTCGATGCTGCAGCGGCGGAGCAGATCATCATCAGTGACGATGAGGAGGCCGTGGTCCGCACGGCGCAGATGGAGGAAGACGAGGCGCTGGCTCGCAGCCTTCAGGTGGGACTCCTCACCTGCAGACTTCAGCAGGTACGTCTCACCTGTGCAGAGTAAAAAGGTTTGTTTGTTCTTTCAGGCCCAGTTCGACCGAGAGCAGGTCGAGTCGCACAGAACACACCAGCAGCATCGTCATCATCTTCATCAGCTGCAGCAGAACGACCCCAGGGTGAGAAAGACTCACGTTCACGTTTAAATAGTTTCTGAACCACACTGTGTCAGAGCTCACCAGCTTAGACCGTCATGAGGCGAAGTACTTTTACTTCACTGGGTGTAGTAGTATTTAGATCCTGATGAAGAGAGACGTGAATATAGAGACGGAGACGAGCGGTCACGTCTCTGACGTGTCTGTGTAGAAGTGTCCAACTGTCGAACTGTGCTGTTCTCTGCAGTTTTATCCGCACATGGAGCGAAGCTGGATGTCTCACGTGCTGGCTGCCATCTCTTCTCCGGTCGCCTTCCAAGACGGTGAGCGCTCCACCTCTCATATGTTCCTGTTTAAGTTCTGGGTTTCTGAGGACGGTCCGGTCCCGGTCCGGTCCCGGTCTGTTCCCGGCGTGTTAACAGATACAGGTGTGTTTGTACAGATGTGACGGGTCAGCACAGGAGACGGGGACGAGGCCGACGGAGGAACGTCCTGCCCAACTTTTCAGAGGATCCTCAGGGAAACGACTACGAGGTGAGGAGACGTTTCCATGGAGACGAAGTTACTGATGTATAAACAGAGGCTTCTTCCTGCTCATCATCATCATCATCATGTTTCTCTTCCAGGCTCTTCTGGAGTTTGAGGAGCGTCAAGGAGCCGTCATGTCCAAGAAGCTGACTCGGAGGGAAATCCAGAGGTTTCCCACCAAAGTCTTCCAGTCTGCAGTCAGTGCCGGGAACACCCAGTAGGTCCCAGTAGCACCCAGCAGGTCCCAGTAGGTCCCAACGGCCAGTCCCAGCTGGACCTCAGAGTTTAATCATGTGACACTGGAGCTCCAATCAGATATTAACCTGATTCCTGCTGATGATTGATTGACAGGTGTCAGATCTGTTTCTGCGACTACACCGACGGGGAGAAGCTGAGGATGCTGCCGTGTTTCCATGACTACCACGTCCAGTGTATCGACCGATGGTTGAAGGTGACTGCTCACACACACACACACACACACACACACACACACACCTGTCGTCCCTGACAACAATCAGCGTTAAAGCAGTTTTTTTATTACTGATTAATCACATAATAATCGTTAATGATTTAGTTGTTTCATGATTTTTCATTGATCGGTGAATATTTGTTATTGGTCGACGTGTCTCCACCAGGACAACACCACCTGTCCGATCTGCAGAGCCAACCTGGCTGACGGGGACTCCCTGGCCCCCCCGACCCTGTGACCTCAGAGTTTCTACTGTTTCTACTGATGAAGGAAACTCCTCATCTGTTTTTTATACTTTTATTTAAATCTTGATCATTCCACTCGAATAAATGTCTCCTCTCACGTTTCCTGTGCGTCTTCAGATGTCCTCTCACCTTAGGACAGGTGAACGCAGTGGGCGGAGCCTCTCCTCTGCCTCTGTAGGTGTTTTACTCCTGGTAGTAGCGTTTCTTCATGGCTCTGTACTTCCTCAGGTAGTACAGCGCCTCCAGCTCTCGGGCCACGTACTCCCCTCGAGCGATCAGCTCCTTGATCCGCTCCGGGTCCTGGACCGACCGGTTCTTGGCGAACGCCGCTCGCAGGCGGTCCCTGAAGTAGTCGCCTCCTTTGGGGTAGTCCCGCCCGAGGTAGAGGAGCTGAGGAAGAGTAAATGAAACAGTTCTACGTGTTTCTGTGTAGATGCGTCATATCTACTTGTTTAGTACTGTGATCTCATACTTAAGTAAAAGTACCATTACACACTGTAAGAGTACTCTGTTCTAAGTTAGTAGAAAGTGTTCAGCATCAGTATTTAGTACATATGGTTTATTTAGTGTTTTTATACTGATAATACTTGTACATTGTGTATTTAGCATATGACTGCTGGAGCTGTTACAGTACTAGCAGTACTCTGTGTACAGCAGTACCTCACTGTGTAAAAATACCTGATGTTATTGTTTCACAGTAAAATTACTACTCTTCTGACAGTACTGTCTGTAACGTTACTGTGTTCAGTAGTACTTCAGTAGGTCGGATACTTTTCTGAAGCCAATTTTTTATATTTCAAAATCTAATATTCAAAATGTGGAGATACAGAGAATCTGTCTCAGAGAAATGTAGTGCAGCAACAAGTACAAGTACTTCACTCTGAAGTGTAGTAAGGCTGACGTAGGAGTACAGTACAGTACCAGTGCTGCAGAGTACTCGGTTACTTTTTTAGTTTTCTTAACATTTTCTACTTATTAATATCACGATTGTTTTTACAAAGAAGTACTTTGTTTATACTACTACACTAAACTGGACTGATTTATTCAGTGATACTAAAAATGTAGAAACTAAATGATGTGATACACACAAACACACTCAGTCAGTTTATTAGGAACACTTTATTAGGTGTAAAAGTACTTCTACATCCTACATCACTGCAGGACCA
The DNA here is from genome assembly GCA_900302695.1 of Helostoma temminkii. Taxonomy (NCBI): domain Eukaryota; kingdom Metazoa; phylum Chordata; class Actinopteri; order Anabantiformes; family Helostomatidae; genus Helostoma; species Helostoma temminkii. Next base: position 7,462 of record OMLM01008590.1, read on the forward strand.
GACTGACGCAGTTCTGTAGTATATTTACATCCTACAGTACTACACAGCAGTTTGAGTGAAATGTTCCTAATAAACTGACAACTGTGTATGTTCTTAGTGTTCACATTTAGCCAAATGCTGCACCAAGTACACGTTTCAGATACTCAGATATACTCGAATACTTTATTTGATCGTCTGTTCATCTGAGAATTAGAATTAAACATTATTTTATTTTAGTTTTTTATGTAATAAACTGAACAGATGTTTCTGGAAACTTCATCGGCGTAAAATTATAAACAGACTCACGTTTTTATAGAGTCGGACGACTTCAGTCCTCAGAGGGTTCGCCATCAGCACAGAGCTGAAACACAGATGTTGGAAAATGACTTGTTAGTTCAGATTTACATCAATGATAATAAAAATTCTGTTTTCTTTTCATTCTGGTCACATTTAGTTTTTACATCTCCAGAAACCAACAGTAGAAAGTTTCAGTTCAGATGCTAAATATTAACTAAATATTAAAAATAAAAATAAATTGATTTTCAGTTTTCAGTCTAATATTTTTAGACATAAACGCTAAATCCATCTGTAAAGTTAAGACTGATGAACATAAAATTATTGTTGGGTCAAGAAAATGACACTTGTTTAATTTTCATTTTTCTCTCAATCAGCAGCAGGAAAATAAAAACTCACAATTTATATTAATTATAGATGTTTAAAACTATTAGACAAATACTGGAACACAGTGTAAGTAACGTGACATAAAATAAAGAATATATTCACCAGCTTTATTCATATTTTACATGTGACTCATATGAAAAGTTTATAAAATATTAATCTTTGAAATAAACCATCCAAAAGACTAAAGTGAACAATGGACACATCTTTTACAATAATAAGTTTCTGATGTAAAAATAATATATTTTTCCTTTAATTCCATATTTAAACGTAGTGAAAGTGTTTCTTCGCCGCCATCTTTGTTATGAAGTTAATAATTTAATGAACTGAGTGTTTTTAATTTTACAGATGTATTTTAACGGCCTTGTGTCGTTGTGCCAGTAGCGACCACAGGTGGAGTTAACTTGTTGACTGGTCTGAGGCTGAAACAAGCTGAGATTAATAATTAATGGTCATATACTGGTCAATAACTGGTCAGTCAGGGTCTGACCTGTCGTGTTGGTCTCTGCTGTTCCTGGGTTTTCTGTGGAGAAACCTCACATGTTAAATCAGGTCGTAGATTCAACAAACTGACAAAAATACGTTGTTTTTATTTTTGTCGCTAATAGTTTCAACAGCTGTTCAACCAAAGAGTAATAACCGCTGAGAAACAGTCATCATCCAACACAAAACGGTTCGTACGGCCAAAGAGAAAGAAAACACGAGATAGTAAACACCAAGCCGCGACGCAAACGCTGCAACGCGCATGCGCACACGGGGAAGTTTAAAACGTGTAAAAAGGAGCTTTTGTTTACAAATGTTTTATATTTTAATCTGAGCAGGCAGCTGGAGAGATGATGGCTGTTTTAGGCAACAACTTTAAAGCTTCCACATTTAATTAACAGTATTTATATTAAAAATGAACTTTTTCACAGTAGATGGAATAATGCATTTATCATTATACGCAAGTGTTCAACTGTTAAAATATGTTAAGTGTATTTATGAATGTGTCATTGTAAATATTATTATTATCTATCAAGGAGATGAAGCCAAACAACCATGAATGTGACTTTAACACCAGTTATGAATTTAAATATTTTCACGAGAAGACACTGAAACACTGTTTTAGAAAAGACACCAGTTTAAAAAGCTTTTAAGATGATGAGGTGACATGTCAGCGCGTCGTCTGTTCAGCTGCCGTCACCACCCTGAGCTCAGGGAGCTCCTCCCCCTCACGTTATTTAACAATGACACTGAATCTGCAGACTTCTTGTTTTTAATATGAATCTTTTTTATTCTGTAGACAAAATGTTTCTTACGAGTAAAAACATGATAGAGGCACATTAGTCGTAATGTGAAAATGTAAACTCCTGTTACACTGACGTTTACATTTCTACATTTAAATAACAAAACCCAACGATATTTTCAGATTCTGACGTTTCATCACACGACCCGCTCCTCATCTGCAAGAACACACGAAGCTCAGTCACATCTGAGCTGTTGCAGCGTCCTCGGTGTCAGGACGCTCGGCAGGGGTTTCAGTCAAACCGTCTTCCTGAAGGGGGACAGTGAATCCACATCTGGTAGTCCTTCACAACCAGCAGGTGGCGATGAAGACGACATGAAGGCCGAGTGTCCAACACATTCACCCTAAACCACCTGTGCCCTGAACATTTCCTTACTGAGGGGGGAACACAGTCTGGGAGAAAATGCTGCCTGACAGTCTCGACTCAGGGCACAGTTACTGATTGGTTCTGGATCAGTAGTTGGCCTTCAGTCTCCGGTTCTCCTCTCTCAGCTTCTCGATCTCCTCCACCAGAGACTCGTTCACAGAGTACTTCTCTATCAGACCGTGGATCTCGTTCTGGAGGGAAAACGCACAAGGTCACAGACACATTTCAGAACATTTTAAATCGGATCCACAGGGATCGAGCGTTGGTTCGTACCAGCTGGATGTAAAACTGCCGCACCATCTCCACCTGCAGGTTGACGATGTCTCTGTGACAGGCGTCCCTGAGGAGCAGAAACATCGGGGTCACATGTGAGTGAGGGCAGAAGCTTTGCAGTGCGAGTCCAGAAACAAGACAGACACAGACCTGAAGTCCTCCAGAGTTTCATGGATCATGTTCTGGATGAAGTGGATCTGCAGGGAGGTGAGAGGAGCAGCTCCTCCCTGTCCGACCACCTCCGCAATGTTCTGGGAGAGCGAGGAGGACACGGCCGCCGACAGAGCTGTGCCTGAACACACAGACGGTACCGGTAAGAACCAGAACACCTGAGCTCCACTGTTATATTTAATGTCGTCTAACCCTCCTGGTTTATAAAGACCACACCTGACAGAACCCCTGATGATTTACCTGCAGCTGTGGCAGTGGGTGGAGCTCCCTGCACAGGTGAGTCATAGGTGAGCTGAGCTTGAATCCCATTGGCTCTCCTGAGGCTAGGCTCCGGAGTAAAGAAGGGAGGGGCCGGCTGACTGTGATTGGTCTGCTGGGAGGAAGTGGGCGTGGTGTGAGTGTCGCCATCCGCACTGGAACCGCTGGATTTGTCAGACTGGTGACACAGAAATGTGATTTAGCATCAGTTCAGAACCATAGTGATGATGATTCGGACTCGGACTGAGCTACAGACACATCACGTCCTGTTATCGCAGTGAAACGAGGGTCAAGTTCGGTTCTGTTGGTGCAGTATTCGCTCTCAGAAGCTTTAATGCTAACGGTCAGAAGAACTTTTCTGTAACTTTCTAAGCACTTAAAAAATTCTTTCTTGCACTTGAACCATATGAAATGGACAGGACTACGATTTTTGCTGCTTTCTACCTCATTGTAAGTCGCTTTGCATTAAATAATGTTAGCTTTTCAGTTTTTTAAACTCTTTCTGTGTCTTTCTTTAGTCTTGATATGAAATCAATGTATTATTTTAGATTAAAGCTATTCTCAGACCGGAAGATGTTTAGTAGCTGTTTGTAGCTTTACTGTAACAGTGACGCAAAAATTTTTCTTGTACATTAGTGGATCATTTCCTTTACATTAAAATGACAGACTGTCCCTTTAATGACTTTCTGAATAAAATACAGAAATGAAAGCAGCTGATATTAATGAACCAAGTCGTGAATTTCATGTCTAATCGGAGGTCGGCACCTTTCTGGAGTCACGTGGTTCGGCAGCTGCAGGAGGGTGCGGATCCTCTTCTTTGATCGGTGGGGGGGTCTGGAAGACCGACAGCGGGCTGTAGCATCGACCTGCAGAGGCTACCAGCGGGGTTCCCAGGGGGGTCTTCCGATGGGAGCTGGCACCTGAATGAGAGTCTGAAACATCCCATAACATCACTGAAGTTATCGGGTCAGAACAGGACTTGAACCTGGTGAACTATAGTTAAGGCTCCTAAACATAAATGAGCCAGGTAGTGAGTAATGGTTCTGTGTGTAAGAACATGCAGCACTGAGTTCATGTCTCTATAAACCAGTGGAAGCAGAAGAGTGAAGAGAGTCTGACCTTCCCTTACTGGTGAGAAAATGTCCAGACTGGCCCGACCCACGACCTGCTGACCCTCCCCTTCTCTGGACAGTATCTCCACACCAGCAGCTGCGGAAACACGGCAGCAAAGTTAGAGCAGAACCGGCAGCACATGCAGAGTAACCTCTGTCAGACTGAAGAGTGACTGCCCGTCGTACCGTGTGTTTTTCCAAACAGCGCGTCTGCAGTTGTCCCCGGTGTCCTCGGATCTGGGTCAGAGAGAAGAGAGAAGGGTGAGAAAGTCCAGCAAAATGAAAAGACTAAGAGAGAATTTAATAGATGAACCTTCTTTATGACACTGAGATGGAAAATAGTCCTGTAAGAACCAACACTCATGTTGTTCTGTGTTTTCCTTTAGATCAAAATGGACGTTCCCTGGGTGGAGCATTCGTAGGTGAACCTGATCATAAACTACACCTTTATTAAGTTCATACGTTTACTTCAGGATACGAGACCATGTTAAACCATCTTATCCTGCTTTCTAAACTGAGATCTCTGCTCCCAGAGACTGAATCAGTTATTTTAAGGTGAACATGTAGAGGTAGGTTATCCTGATCCAGATATGTGCACAGTGTGGCTGCACACACAAGCTAATATTAATATAAGTGTTTTGGGAATGAATGAGGATTTAAAGTTACCACTGTGGAGGCAACCATTGTGTCATTTTACATTCAACCTTGTGCTCATACATTCACTGCTAAGTTTGCTAGCGTTAATGGAAAATGTGTTTGGGCCTCAGCAGCAGTGAGGCGCAGACTGAAACCACCAGAATCAGATATCAGGTAGTGCAGCTGAAGACTTTACACTGGGGAGATGAACACATGTTCATTTAGGAGTAAACGTCAGAACTTTGTTTCAAATCAAACACCAGTAAGAATCTATGATGAAACACGGTTACTGATTCAGCGATACTGTAATCACTCAGTTTGTTGTCAGTTTATTCGAACCTTCCCGAGCAGGAGAGAAGATGTCCAGACTGTTTCTTCCAACGCTGGTGAACTTCTCCACAACAGGAAGCTGCTCCGCCCCCTGCTGACCCTCAGCCTCTCGGGACAACCCCTCGGCCGCGGTGCCCCCTGCTGGAGACAGCACTGAGCTCACTGTCTGATCAGGGTCACGCTCTGTAATGTAACCAAGTGTAATCTGACACGAACTAGCGAGATGAACCCACCTGTACCGGTCACCTGTCTGTGGGGAGCAGGTACTGTGCTGGGAGCGGGGTCATGCTGGTTGATGGACAGTTTGGTTGAGGACCTTTTGGTACTGGCAGTCTTGGCGGAGCCCAGTTTACTGGACTGCGAAAGAGACACAGCACAGTTAAAGAGCAGCAGCATTAGCCCTCAGTGTCACATGTTGGGAATCCAAACTTGGTTCTGAATTAGAACCAAATTCAAAATGAAATAACTTTGAACCTGTAGAAAAAGCTGAGTTTTGGTTCTACTTATCGGTTCCAAGAACGTGGAATTCTTTGTTCACGAGCTAGCGTGCATGGCTAACGTTAGCAGCTTCAACAGTGTGTGAGAGATGGAGCGAAGTCAACGGAAACACAGACTAGTAATAATAATTATAAATATACACACACACTACACTGTTATTACTGGTCTCTCTGTAGCTGTAAAATCTGACACCAACTCTATGATCAGCAATAAACCAGACCCTGAAAACAGATCAACACCTAAAACACTACAGACATCTGAGTGACTCACTATCATTTCTTGGATTTGCTGAGGAGGCTGAATCACACCTCATAAAAAATACATACACTCTTACAAAAAACTAACCCTTAGGGAAATGGACTGAGCTGACACTAGATATTCAACAAGGCAGATGCTGTTCAGGACGTCTTCCAGTAACAAAAGCCCCTTTAAGACAGAGCCCCTGGTTTGTTGCCATAACGTTGACCCCAAACCAAACCCAGCGTTCGGGTTCAACGGCTGCTGGGATCAGGAGTCTGCCAGTACCTTGTGTCTGCTGGTGTTACTCTGGAAGCGCAGGCAGGTGACTGAGGTTTTATGTGCCACGGTGATCCTGGTGGGTGTGCTGGAGTTCCTCAGGTCATACTGGTATATTCTGCCCTGAGTGGATCCGACCACCAGACCAGTTCCATCCAGTGTGAAGTCCACAGAGGTCAGAGGACTGTCTACTCGGATCGACCTCAGGACACTGCAGACACACAATCATAGAAATACAGAAATACAAACATAATCTGAAGCTATAAATCATTATTCTCTGCCGACGCAGAGGCGTGTTCGAGCTTACATCTTGCTGGCCGTGTCGTAGCAGATGATCTTCTTGTCCAGACCGACGCTGACCACCAGCAGCTCACTGGCAGGAGAGAAAGCCAAGCCAGAGCCTGGGGCTTTGTGAGCACTGTCGAAAACATGGAGCTCCTTCTGGGTGTTGGAGTCCCACAGAACTACGGTGCCGCTGTCAGAAACACTGCCCAGCAGGGAGCGCTTCAGCATGGACAGCCTCAGGTCGTGAATGGGCTGAAGATAAAACAGAACCTCTGTCAGTCTTTATACAAAGATATTTTCTGTGTCCAGAGTTTCAGCTGTTCCATCAACAACAAGAAACCACACTCATTAAAATGTAACGTTTGGCTGATTAAAGAATCTGACCTGGTTGCTACCATGACCGAAGGCTTTACTGGACACGTTGGTGGTGAGGCTGTGCAGGACCAGATCTCCACTGGTGGAGCCGGAGGCGATGCAGCTGTCGTTGGCATTGAAGGACACACAGGTGATTTCTTCTTTATGATCCTGACAGAGAAGACACACAGAGGGAGATGGGTGACTGTGCTGCTCACAATAAACAGCTGCTTCACACAGCACCTTTACTCTGTCCAACACGACCTGTAATGACTTAATGGGATAAACACCACTGATCCAGGTGTTAAAAGCTTTTGGAGATTATTTCATTCTCGCTCTGTAATTACAGTTTATTGTTGCTGTATGTTTAGAGTATTAAAGGCTACACTACAAGTTCACACTTTACCTGCTGTCCTGCTTTTTCTGAGGTCTTACCTTGAGGGAGCGGTGCAGCCTCTTGGTCTTCAGGTCCCAGATGTGAACGCATTGATCCAGACCTCCACTGACCAGAAACTGAGAGGAGGAGCTCAGACAAACGCGGGTCTGCTTCTTCTACAAGGACGGTTACACAGATATGTCAGTAATGACAGAAAGTACTGCAGTACTGATGAGCTTCTGTTTGTGTGGCAGCTCTGCTCTGCGTTTTCTGCTCTTCCCGTTGTTTTGTCTGTTTAATTCTGGCTGCAGGCTTGAAGTTCTGCACGGTGCTAAACCTTTCTGTGAATCCTAACAGAGCACAACATGCAGCCTCATGTTCTGATCATAGGAGCTAATGATCGAAATCCTCAAACATCCACCTCATCATGATATGTTTAGAGGTTTTAATGGATCTGAGTAAAGTCTGGAAGATTAAGGATAAAACATAAAAGTGTCCTTGCTGGAGCTCCACTGTAACTCCAGCTGTGCACTCACCCCCTCAGCCAGTTCCACCACTGATACAGGAGCTGACTTCAGGCTGGAAACCACCAGTTTGTCTCCACTGCTGCTGGCACTGACCAGGTACTGGTCTGAATCAACTGGTCAAGGCTGGTTCATCTCGTACATGTGGTCAACTCTGAGATTTAATACACACATTTTATCTTCTTGACGAAAAATATTCAGCAGATTAATCAATAATGAAAGTCTTGATGGTTACACTGGGGTCATGGGATTGGTGCGTCAACACCCAGGTGCTCCTGCTGCTTTTTCTACAGATAAAGTAAACAATCTCACACAATCACGTTCATTACTAATATTGTTACGATATTTTTTCCTACATGATAATTACAGAGAGAATTCACAGGGATGGATTCATGTTTTGTGACTTTAAAAGCAAACACCTGCTGCAGATCATTTAATGAGCGAGGCTGAAGATGCTGCTGTGTGAAACCTGCTGTTAATAAATGCAGACTCATACATCCCTCTGCTCAACATGTACATGTCTCGTCATGCATCAGGATACTGTTGGAGCTCCAGCAGGCCTGGGCGACAGGGTGGCTGATGCTGTGAGGGTTAAACTGCTCCAGCGGCGCCATGGAAACCACATCCCAGATCTTCACGCAGTCCCCGGTTGACACCAGGCGGGTCGCCTCCTCCATGGCAACACCTGAAGAGACACACGTCTGCAGCAGTTTGAGCCTTTTCTTTTAGTTTTAACTGGAGAAACGTCTTAACACATTTAATTTATTATTTAACCGAGATATTATATTTGCTTTTTTTTTTTTTAATAAAGAACTGCAGCAGTTGAGGAAATACTCAGATCCACTACTTAAGTAACAGCACCAGTTCCACAGTGTAGACATACTCTATTACAATTCCTACATTCAGACTATTACTAACAAGATTTAATTCCAGATGTGCAGCCGTATAAGGATAATTCCCAGGAAACATTTTTAAAAACTGAGTCAGTGAATCCACAAGCTACCGAGGTGCTAACCACTCCATGTACTGACAGCTGGTTAGTCTCTAATTAATCATTCATTAGTTGTTTATATTCTGTATATTTTATATTTTGGATTAAGTATCAGGTGTATATTTTGATTATAATGTAGCCTGCTCATTTATAATGTAAATGACAGCACCACAAACCAGCTGATTAATCAGATCAGACATTTTAAATTCAGGTTTTTTTCTCAATTACATCCGTGTAACTGTTGTAATTTGGAGATGAATACTAAAGTACTTTGGCACTGTGAGTATTTAGTCTGTGTACTTCTACCACATCTGAACAAGCGCAGACACTCAAAATGATTTTCACAAAGTAAAAACCAAACTTATTAGTAGCTGCTCGAAGCAGGAAAAACCTTAAACCTAGCTAGTTAACTTAGCTAACTAACTAACTAACTAACTAGGTAACTTCATCAACAGCAGCGAATTTAATGTCAGTTGGACTAAAGTTAAGGAAGCGACAGCAGCTAAAGTTAGTTACCGTCAACAGTAGCTAGCGTTAGCTGCAAGTGCAGACATCGACAGGATTTAAAGTTGCCAAGCGGATATAAAGAAGCAGCTAAACAGCATGAAACAAGCCTTAAATTGTCGGACAGTAATTAAACACTGAAAGGTTTTCATTAAACGAGTTTTACAAACCCAGAAAGATGATTTAGTAACTGACAAGTTGTTTTGTTTTCGATCCGCCTGCAGCAGAGAAACCGCCACTACGGAAACACAGGAGGGACAAAAAAGAAACGTTCATTGAACCCTGTTCACAGTAACTGAGTACATTTACTCCATTACTGTGGTGTAGTACAGGTTAGAGGCACTTTACCTGATTACTTTCTTTTGCTTATACTTTTACTCCACAATCTGACAGCTTTAGTTACTTTTAAGATGAATAATACAAAATATAATCAGCAAAGAAATTGTTGTAAGAAACATAAAAGAAACATAATAATCTCTTATTTTGTTCTTTTAACAGAGTAACAGAGTATTTCTACTCCGGCATTAGGTATTGCTGCTTTTACCTAAGTAAAGGACGTAAACCTGCTAAACACATTGAAGTAAATGTACCTGTGTGTATCCTACTGCTACTACTACTCCAGCTGTAGTTACTTTGTTGATACAAACTGTGATCAACAGATAAATGACTGAATATTATTATATGTTAACATAAGGAATATAAAAAGTAATTAAAGCCAGTGACACTTTTGTGTACTTGTACACAACGGTGCTGCTACATGTACTTAATTAGTACTTTTTCTGTCACTGCTAAATACATTTACTCAAGAACAAATCTGAAGTTTTATACTTTATTTCAAATTAATGTGGCAGCTGAATTTGTTCTTATGGTTCAGATGAATGATGCTAAATCACAGCGTCAATATCATGATGGGTAAAAAGAGTATCAAGAATAAACACAGTACTTTAGGTGTTTGATAATATTTTACATTATTACAGTATTGTGATATTCATAATTAAACATTATGGTTATTTGATTATCTTTTGATAGTTATCAAATGTGGTAATTAACTAAGTACATTCACTCCAGACTTTTATGTTATGCAGCAAATTCTACCCTGGTTAAAATACAGTTTTCGTAGTGTTACAGTACTTTTACTTTAGTACTTTCAGCAAAATGGTTTAGTACTCTTACTTGAGCAGAACAATTGTAGAGTACTTCTACATGTATAGTAGTGTTTTTCTAGGCTGATACTTACGCAGTATCAAGTTTGAGGATTTTATATCTAATAAAACTTTATACTTTAAACTGGAACCGGTGTAGTTGCGTCGCCTCACCGGAGGAGGGCAGGATGGCGCCACTGCGTCATGTCTGCAGGAACAGAAGACGCCGAAGAAGAAATCTCCCGCCCCATCCGCTGTTCTTTGTAAACCAAGGCGGGACATTTGCTTTACTTACTTCGGTCCGTGCTGTTGATCTCTGAACATCTTAACTTTGCAGGTCGCTGACAAAATGGTGAGGACTAAAGCCGACAACGTTCCCGCATCATACAGAAAAGGTACAGTAACAAATCAAAGAAACTGGTTATAAAATGGGCATCAACTGACGAGTTTGTTCAGGAATACAGCTGGTTTTGTTATGTAGTCTGGCGGGCTTGGGGCGCACTCATAAAAACAAACAAAGCGGACGGAGTGATTAAATTATATGTCCTTGGGTGATTTTAACACAATGATACCGCCTTTCTATATATTAGTATGTTCGTACGTAGGCACCTGTAAATCATTTAAATCCAGAACCAGCCTCCACGTCA
>OMLM01008594.1:4733-16521 GCA_900302695.1 Helostoma temminkii
AAGACCAAGGGAAGTGTAGGTTTTAAACTGACTATTCATTGGCCTCAACATTTCTGTAACAAGTGCAGATTTAAGAACGGATTGTACCCAGAATATTGTATATCTAAACTAACAGGTAGTAAATACAGACGAAATCAAGTATAAAAACTACTCCTAGAACTATTTGTACATAATATATTATTATATAAGGAAGTGAAAGCAGCAGTTTATTCAGAATAGACCAACTTAAGAGGCAGTCACATCTAATGTGCAACATCTAGCTAGTATCTGAAAAAAATATGTTCATTATAGGAGCAAGAAATATGCTTTTAACATAGTAAAATCTAAATTAAAGGACCAGATGTGCTTTATAAGAGGTTGTGTTTACACTGATCTATACTGATATATAGGTCTGGCTAGCTATTGTTGTCTTTTTTCATCCATAATGACAATATTACCCCATCCTTCACCCTAATCATAACTTCAGTCTTATCATTTTGCTATTGTAAAGTAGCAGTTCAAATGTTATTGTAAACTAACAAAACAAGTATTTTTAGACTTTGGATAAAAATTGCTTGGACAATTTCTGATGTATTCTGACTCTGCTTCACTATATTGACGGAAAGATATTTGTGATCAGGCTTTATCAAACAGAAGATTTGTCCAAGTTACAAAACAGCGACTAATATGATAAATCACTGAATATTTAGAAATCATGCAGGATATAATACATATACAGGTGTATACTGGTACATGTGTCCATTAACGAACCTTTGGTCTGTTTTTCAGATTTTGGTTCTTAGTCACAGCAATTTAGTTTATTTTCTTCGGGTTTTTACTATTTGATTGATTAATGCAGTTAGCAGTGCCATGCCAGAGTGCTACTGTATTTACTGACACAGGTGGTGATGCATGGAGCAGAAGCGCATAGATGCCAAGTGTTATTTAGAAACATTGTCCAGTGAAATGAAGCTCGATTAACACAGGTATCAAACATGTAATTGCAGTGAAAAGAAGACAACTTCAACCTCCTTTTGACATGCAAGTTGCTTTTAAAACTCAAGCCATTTGTTTTTGGTTTGCAGCCAAACATTCTTTGGCTGCAATTGGTGAAAATTAATTCAGTTTAAGGCCCCTTGAACCAAAACACTACTGTAATCTGCAGAGTGAATTGTCAAGAGTTAGAAGATGGTGTTTCTATGACCTACAGTTATCTTTGACAAAGCATAATTACAGCTGTTTTCTGTCATAAATGTAGCATCTTCTAGTGTTCTCTTTGCACATATATAGTCAGACAGATTACTTAATGGCTGTGTTGGTCATTAAACTAGAATTCAACAAGCATCTAGTGCCAGTGTTAACGTTAGTCCCAGTGTTCACATTAGTGAAGGTTGCAGCTGTGGTTTAAGCGTTCGCCGTTGGATTGAAACTTTGTGACCTCCACATCATTATTTTCCACCTCTTTACATAAGGAACAGACATTTTTTTCTTGCAACATCATTGGATTTAGGTTTTTGGTGTGAATCACATGGTTCAGTATGAATTCCTGATGAAAACATGACTCTTAGATACTGATGCTAGTGTTAGTCTGGTTTTTAAAACAGTGATTGCTCATTATCTGATTGACAGGTTGTTTAATTCATGGCCTAACACTGAACAACAGTTCAAAGTCATTAATGTTTTCTGATGATGCTTAAGAGATGTGGAAATGTATTTATTTATTTATTTCACCATCAACTATTTTGCTTTTACACCATTTTGTGACTTCCCTACACTGATCTTTGTGGTTTTACATTTTCTATCTCTTTAGTCTCAGGTGGACGTAAAAGGTTCCTGCAAGAGCCTACATGAAGCCCACTGACGGCTGTGACACAGAGGTAGATAATTTGTCTTCAGTCTGATGAAGCTATTATTAATGTTGCCAAGCCTCACTGCACAGGGATGCACAACGTATTAGTCACATTACTGAACAGGTTCCACCTGGTATTCACTGACCTGTCTTGCAGACACACACACACACACATCCTTCACTGACAGCAGACATAATCATAGGTATGACACGGTGACGACACCTTTAATGAGAGCCGTAAAAGAAACAGAGCCAGAGTTCCTTTTTTATAAATGATAGTGGGAAACCTGCTCTCCGCCCCATCCAACAGCCACAAGTTCAATTCCCACCTAACTTGACACCTTTGACCATATAGAATAAAGCACATAATCATATGGATGGCACATTCAGTGGCAAGTGAAAAAATACACATCAAGATTTAAAAAACAGCTTTCAGACCTCTAAAATAAAAATTTATACACATAGAAAGGCATTTAGCTACTTTGCAGGTCAGCTAATTTACATCTAAAATGCACATACATGTTTGCAGATACATGCAAAGACATGTTTTTAGTGCAGATAGCAGAATAATAAGCACAACGTGGGTGACAGGTCTTTTAAAATGAACACAGTTCATTGTTAATGTGGAGACAGAATATGGACACTCGGGGAGAATAGTTCCACCTTAAACAAACATATCATCTCCTTAGTGATGTGACACCAAAACTTGTGGGAATCATGTTAAACGGCTGCCTGCTGTGGTTCAGTGGTGCTAGAATATACCCCCACAAAAAATAAAAACATCAGTATCTCGACATTTTCAATCATGGAATGAGGTTTAAAATTCAGTATTACATCTCCACTTTACACTGAAGTAGTAGTAATACTAGTAGTACTAGTATTGCAACATACTGTACATAAGGCTGTAATTTAGTTTTTTTATTCTATTTAGTTTTTAGATCTGGTCAAGATGGAAGCAGCAATAGTCCCAGTGTTCTTGCGTGTAGTCTCCAACTACAGGATCCTTCAATTCTACATTGTTATAGCACTGAATAGCACTGTTCATTAGGTCCTCTGTTTGATATTATAAGATTTCATCAAAAAGCGTCAATCGAATGTCCCCTCCTGCCCCTCCAGACTTCAGAAAGCTCTTCCATATCCACAGAAGACGGTTGTGAAATCGGTGAAGTGTACCTTTAAGTTTTAAATTCAGAATATAATTATAAATGTAAAGCAGAATTCATTCATTTTTTTTAAAAGGTGCATTACAACTTACACTCTTGTGTGAAAATTAGTCTTAAGAACTGATCATGCTAATTCTCCAGTGAAGGCCAGTGAACCACCAACTTTGCATCAAGTTGGCGATGCAACAACTTTCACACACCAGAAACAAGCAATATTATCAGTTTCCAATATGCATAAGAACTAAAAAATGAAAATAAAAAAATTCATTCAAGAGATTCTTGCATATGAGTATTATGTTTAAAACACTTGAATACACAACACTGTAACTGAGTGCTTCATTTGGAAACAATGTCATCACGAAATGTCTTTCTGCAATGACTGTCATGATGTTGAACAGATGCAGCTCTCCTCCTGTTAATAATGTGGTAACACGGTTTCTGTCCAGAATGCTACTACAGAAACCCTGTTCAGAATTCAGAGGAATTCAGAACATTTCTAATGTTCTTTTTACAGAACAAAAAGGCCCTATGGGAAGGATTTCCAGTGTGTTCTCTGGAACATTGAAAGTAACAGAGACACTGTTTCCTGCGACAGATGTTGCTGTTGAGTGCCACTGAATCACAAATTCATTTCATTTACCTCCATTGTGTTGGGTTAGAGGTAGAAATCTCAAAACCTGAGCAGATGAAACCCAAAGGATTTGTCAGGACTGCACTATTTGAATGTTTGGTCTATATTTGTATCATTGTGTAAAATAAGCCTTTAAAATGGTTTTCAAAAAAGCTTAAAGACAATGATCAAGATGCTGCTGTGTTGGTTTGGAAAGAGGATTAAATAGACACAGGTAACTGCGCATGGATATTTTTGTTCATTAGTAGTGTTGATGTCATATTTGAGTGATTATTCTTTCTCACGTGTATTATATCACTTGTGCAGCCACAAACCCTCAGACTCAACCCCATGAAAAAGAAGATTAAAAAAACAGCCTTTAGATGGCAGCAGAGAACAGTGAATGAACTATAAGAAAAGCCGTATTCACAAAATCCTGCAGGGACCTTTATTTGTATTTATTTATACAGAAAGTAGTTAAATATAAATGTACATAGTACATACATATTTAGAGCTACCTTAATTCCAATATTTAAACCACATATGAAACTAATTTTATTCAAAATAAACTTCATTCATTTTAACACGTATAAGTAATGCAAATTTTTTAGATATGTTGGGTACAACATGTACACATCGTCAGCCTATCACAGGACTGACATTTACACTATGAAATAACACACATGAAATTATGTAATAAGCAAAGACACATGTGTGAATAAAGCAAACTCTTGGCTTTCTCTCAACCTGCTTCATGATGCTGTCATGTTTTAACAACAATGTTGATGGAGTTCCTACATGATGACCTCCCGTTTGCTGCATTTCTTTTCACTCTGTTGCTGTTTTCACACAAGTGTGACCACTAAGTCTTAATTCATAAATCTGACATTAAAATCCTTCTGCTATTTGAACTTATTGTTGTGGTCTCCAGTTCTAAGACTGGTAATTGTAATGACTTTTCTCTTCTACTTCTTTATAACGTTACTACTACACACTATATTACTACATTTAGACAGTGGCCTGCAGGTTGAGAAAGAGGTGTGTGTTTGTGTGTATTGTTCTTCTTTTTGTTTTGTTTCCTTTACGTTTACAACAAACAGAAATAAGTCTGCAGGCTGCTGCTGCTGTCACTGTGTTTGTAGTTCAGTCATCCAATTATTACACAGCACCAACCTTCATCCAATTATTATCCAACACACACATACACACACACACATGCACACACGCACAGTCTATTATCATCTCTCTTTATGCGACGGCACTGAACAACAAGAATTATACACCTTAATTAACCAGCCAACATGTCAGTGTATTTATAATAAGTACTGACACACAGAGAGAGAGAGAGGTTCAACAACTCCAAAACACACAGACGGAAACACACACTGTTAAATTACACTTCAAAACACACTACACAATACACTGTAAATCTAACTGTTTTCAACAAAACGCACAAAATGCAATCAACTTTCCTCAGATTGAAGGAATTATGTGGATGAGTAGTGAGATGGTTCAACATAACAAGAAAGAAGTGCAGTTGCCATGACTCAATTTCTAGATACCCTCACCTGGATGACTCAAAGTCCTCACCAGCTGGTTAAAATGTAAGAGAAGGAGCATCACTAACTGCATTACAAATTGTAAAAACTACAGTTTTTACTGTGCATCAGCCTATCAATGGTTTACCTGGTCCCAGACCAATGAATCACCCCCCATACGTATGTCTGATTTCAAATCAGACATACGGTAGGGGTGGGTGTCAGCCAATTAAAGCTTTGTAAAATATACAGAGAATGTTATCATTCTACAAACCCATCGACCTGGTTCTATCCATGAAATGTAGTAAGTGTAATAACAATATATTGAGAAAATATTCCTTGTTGGTTAGTCCTGTGTCTCTGTTTGTCTTCAGCAGTTTGGCATCCCTCAAGGCTCTGCACTGGGCCCATTGAATTTTTTCAGCAAAGTTTTTTACTTCTTTGACAGTAGTGTTCCTTCTCTGCAAATGACAGTCAACTTTATGTTATCATCACGCTATAAAAAACATGTAGATTTCTTATTGTACATTTGGACATAGTGGTCTAGATATTTGTTCTGGACTGCAGTTTGTCCCTTTGTGTCACATTTATAGTTTCTGTGAAACTGAAAAATATCATGGTAGAGTTTCCAGCATTAAATATCACTTAAACACAGAACTCAAGTCTGCTTATCAACAGCTTTCATACATGCATTAATCACTTAGTGACAACAGTATTAATGAGAATGAAGAAATCGTATTTCATTCTGCATTTCTCCAGTTCCTAGGTTTGTCCACTTTCTAAGATTTGTTCAAATGGTGGTGTGAAACACAAGTAAAATGGCAAAGATAAAATGGCTGATTCACTTTGTAACATTGCTTGTCAAGAAAAGCCAAAGCTTTTAGTAACTATTAACAACTATTTAACTACAAAAGAAAACAGAAAAGGGGCAATTTTAGAGTCTAATTTAGGAGGAGATACTTAAGGATATGTTTGAGAAAGTATAACACACTATTCAGTAATTGACTTGTATTATTTATGGCAAAAGCTTCACACCACCTTGTTTTGTTAAGTAGAACAAAACAGAACAAAACCAAAAAATATCTTATTCGGTTAACATATATATAAAATGTAAACAATAAAGATTTGGGAGTAAATTTTAAGTTTTTGAAGTTTTTAAAGTACTGAAGTAAATGTAAAATTCAAAACAACTTTATCATATAAGTCTTTACCTGTGCGCTCTCTCTGTAAATGTCATGTTTAACATAATTATCCCCTTTTGAACATCACTATGAATGTTTTCAGTAAGATGTCAATTTTTAATGCTGAGAATTTTCAAACAGATTAATTTATTGTCATAGAAACCAGAGTAAAAATAACATAAGTAATTATTTCTCGTCTTATATTTAATGTCACTCTGAAATTTACTGGCCACTGGTCACGTTTCATTTAAAAACAGACATGTTTTAATTGAAGGGGAAATTAACCACAATAACTACATGAATAATGTCTAATACTTATGGACTCAGTGAAATGTTTTTAACCTGTGTATTAACCTCTGCAAGATACACTGTTGTGCTGTCACAGTATAAGGACACACATAATAAACATTTGAATATAATTATTCATATAATGTGGGTGTTTTAAAAATAAAAGTGAGAAATGAATATTTCTACAATATTCTGTTTTACTTGCAGGTAGAAAATATTCAAGAGTTTAGTTCTCTTTTATTTAAATTTAAGACACAACCAGATGACACATTAGAGTATATAATACAAAATACTGTACAGTATGTCTTGACAACTTCTTGTTCTTGTTGAAATTAAAGATGAAATGTATATCAATTAAAATAAATTCATGGGGAGCATCTTAGGCTCGGTCTCATTGCCGTCCTACCTCCTGTTGGTGTCCTACAATCAAACGTAGGGCCCCATGTGCCTCTGCGGGTCCGACTATTCCTTTGCATGACAAGTTTATAAAACAAAAGTTTCAGATCACTCCTGAAAAAGAGGGAGTGAATCATATCTGCTATGTTACAATCTGCTACAATGTGCTACAATCTGCTATTAGCCTCCTCCAGCTGAAGGTAAGATCCCATGTACATCCTGGTCATGTATTTTCACAAAAGGTTTGGGGGAAAAAAGTTGAACCTCTAGCAATGTGGAATGGGTCAACTCAGAATAAAGCTCCAATCTCATATTGGTCTCCTCTAGCTAAAAGTAGACCCCAAATGCTTCCTCTGATGCCTTTTCAAGAGTAAATGCAACCAGAATTTATCTCTATTGCGGCCCCATTTCAGTCCGTCAGCCAATTTTATTAATTTCAGAATAAAAAAAAATAAAAAATGAAATAATTTTTTAAATATGTTTTTCCAAATTTTGTTTAATGTTGTTATTGAAGTCCCAGACAAGACTGGCTAGTTATTGATGTGGCCATGGCTAAATCAGCTTTTTCTCATATACAAATTTTGCCAGAAAGATCAATATAAATTTTAATGGAAATTTGGCCAATATTTGTAGTAATATGCTGATCAAAGTGGATGAAAGTTATGCATGGCTGGGCCTGGTTCTAATCTTATATGAAAAGTGACTTTTAGGTTATGCCTTTGTTTTTGAACCACAGGGATCATGTGTTGCTTTTGATCAAGTGCAGTCTGCAATGCTTTTAGTACAGATAGAAAGATAGATAGATATGGGAACTAAAACAATATCTTCATAAAAGTCCCCTGTCTCCTCCATCCACCTAGTGCCTCAGGTGACTCCCAGCCCATCTGTCTGTTCTCCACAGGGAGACGGAGAGTTGAGGTGGAGAGTAGTGGGAATGGGAGGGGTGGGGTGGTTGTGTGGAAGTAAATTAACAAGTTGCCACATGTTTCCAGGCTGTGAGGTGAAAGTGCCTCTGTTGCCTTTAATTACACCTGGACGTCACTCTTGCAGTCTCAACGCATATAATGAAAAAGAGACAGTGACTGTGAATTAATACAGAACTCATTTGAACTGCCAAATATGTTTTGTATGGAATATACTTGTATTCATATTTACACTAATATTGCTTTTTTTAGGAAATCTTGATTATACACATATGTGTTATTGTCAATGTTTGTATGCATCTCCAAACTGCCAATACAGTTCTTTGCTTTATTTAGTATAAAGCTGGGATGAAGAATTATGACCATTATCATATAATCTGATGTTTCATTTTCATTAAACAATTAATCATTTTGTTGATAAAATGTCAGGAAATCAGGTAAAAATCACAACCTGCACAACTTCTCGGAATCCAAGGTGATTTCCAGCCTACAGATCTAAGATATCCCATTTACACTACCCGACCCTAATTACACTACCTTCTACCCTGTTATATGTCAATATGACAGTGTAGAGCTGGACATCTGCACGCTGGAGAAGCAGCAAGAATATTTGTTTGTTTGCAATATATTAACAACTAATACACAGTAAACACTGTAGCCCCTAAATCATTCTAATTGTATGTCATTGTAAATGTTTAATGAGCTTAAGGTGGAATTAATTCTCTGGTTGTAGAACTCAAGAAGAAGGTGAATTCTGATACAGACATACATACACTATATTCATTGCTATTTATACCTGTTTGGTATTTTAGATCCTTGTCCATGACACAGTACCATCGGGAAGGTGTCTGATTAATCCCAAACTCATTCTGCTTTTGATTTCCAGTGCTGGGAAGGTAATATTATTTAATAGTCCAGCAGTCTAGCTGTGGTTATTCTACTCTGCAACTCTAGTTAATTGAAAAAACTTCTCCTATTTCTCTTTTTTACTATCTTGATATCAATGTTTATTGACTATTGGTTATAACAAAAGCATATATATATATATATATATATATACATATACATAAAGTTTTCTTTCCCATAGCCTAAATCTTTTGCTATTTTATTTTTCTCTATGTTTATCTGGTCTCCTCACTTCTATTCATTCTCTCCATCTCCTCCTCTCTTTCATCTCCTCTTCACTCTCTTTGGTTTAATTGGTCTCAGTGTGTTTTTCTGGTCGTATGCTACATTAATTATCACAGCAATCAGACCAGGGACAATATGGCTTTATTTGTTCCTGTGGGAGAGCAGTGTGTATGTGTGTGTGTAGACAGGTGATATTCACATGCATGTTAGATACAGCTGAGCACTTTTATGGCTCATTATAAGCTCTAACAAGGCTTCAGTAGCTGTATGTGTGGAGCCCACTGGGAGCTGCTGTGAACACCTTCTCTCACAGGGCAGCTGAAAATACACACTAAAAACACAGACACACACACACACACACACAGACACACACACAGACACACACACACAACAACAACAACAGTAAAGAAAACAATTACAGTGAGTCACGCTGGATGTCAGGAGTCTGCAAACAGTTTTCAAATGTTCTTTATTTTCTTTCTGTTATGCCACAAACTCCCACTAAATATGTTTATATGAACATTAAATGTAGATGTTTGCTAATGTACAATTACTGTCTAATAATTGGTGCGCAAATGTACATAATATAAAAAATAAAACAAAATAAAGTCCCATTCAGTGGAAAAAACAATGTGCTGCTTTAGCAGCCTCCACTTTTCATTGTGTGTTTCAATTCTTCCACACCAAACTGAGACTGATGTTGACCAACCACTGGGTAACAGTTCATATCATTCCATGTCATTATTAATCCTGTGAGCCCCCACCAACACATCTACATTAAAGCTGATTTCAGTTCCTAGCAAAGAGTAAATCCTTAACGGCTTGAGACAGGCTTGAATGGTAAATGATCTGCACTTATATAGTGCTTTTCTCGCCCATATGGATACTCGAAACGATTTGACACGGTTTCTCATTCACCCATTCGCTCACACTCACATACCGATGGCAGAGCTGCAGAGCTGCAGCTGACCTGACTCATCAGGAGCAACCTGGGGTTTAGTGTCTTGCCCAAGGACACTTCGACATATGACTGGAGGAGCTGGGAACCACTGATTCTATGACTGGTAGACGACTCCTCAACCTCCTGATCCACAGCCGCCCCATAAAACATGCTCAAAAGTCCAATTGTCATCCCCACTTTTCTCACTTCACTAGTCCACTCTCTGACACATTTAGAGCTTTCTTTAATCCTAATCTTACCCAAGCAAAGAGAAGATTCTCGGAGGAATGTGCTCAAGTTAAGCTACAGTGGCTGGTCCAACAGGCTTACTGCACTAAGTCTACACTAGAAGCACACACAACTGATACCGTCCTGTTCTAATCAGTGTAGTGCAACTGTCTACACTGCTCATTTATCACAAGCGTAAACACAACTGGACGTGTACTTTAACAACTTATTTGTTTTTCATGTCTATGTGGATAAAATTTGGCAAAAAATCTAAATATATGTGCAGACAACAAAGAGATGTGTCAAGTAAACAAGCAGAAACACACATCTAGCTAGCATCTAACAATCTAATTTTTAATGATACGATGCCTATACCTATAGACGCTGGGGTTACTATATGTAACCAACGTTTCCTGTGTTCTTTTTAACTCTTTAGCTATGTTTATGTGATAAAACTGATAAAAACAGAATCAGATCTTTTCCACTGATAACCTTTAATCTGGGTTTTAAATGGGAGTTTTCTTTTACCCAATGTGTTCCTACTCTTAGTAAACAATACGTGAGAGTGTGAACATGTGCCTAGTATACAGTTGTCGCAAATGTAAGTTTCACTCAGGGTTCACATAAAACCCCTGTTATGTTGTTCTTCTTATGCACTTTTGGATGATGAATTAAGAACTAATTTCGCTAAAGGTGTACACACACAGTGTTACTTACAGACACACACCTGTGCTAATGAAGCTGAGCTGCAGCACACTCTGTCTTTGAGTCTGTTAATCAAGTGCCTATTAATGGACCTCTCCACTCCACCCTTACACACACACATGCATACATACACAGAAGAGGAAATACAGCACACACAAAGTCATTCATGCACACAGCTGTGCCTTTTTATTAAGAGGAGAATTTTATTGAAAAGATGTAAATCTACCTACGTAGACTACATAGGAAACATTGTCAGAAAATAGTGAGATATATAATAAAAGAAATTAGCTAAAGGCAAACTTACAGGTATTAGACAGACTTTATATCACAGAATTAATGATTAAATAGAGAGACAACTAGACGATAGGTAGTTTATTTACAAAATCACATATTCACAAGTACTAAAACAGGGATTGAGTTCAATAGTTTTGCAAAGTCTATTTATTAGTTAGAAAATAGTTGTGAACACATTTAATAAGTAGTTTAGGTTTAATAATCGTTAAATGTGTTACCCAGCATGATAAACTGTTGTCTGCCTATTTTAACAATTAGCAGCAGAAACTGCAAGAATACTCCGCAGATAACTGAAATCTGTAGCAAAACAATATAAAAGATCAAATGGAAAAACACAAAATCGGGGGGGGGACACACACAGACACATGCACAGACAGGGTGTGTTTGTGCTATGTGATGGAGCGACAGTTTTGGTCGTCCTGCTGGTGTGTTGTCGCACTTTTCCTCTGACACAAATACATCATTAGAGATTGTGGAAGCCTCCAGCTGCCGTCTGTCCTCAGCTCAGACTCCAACTGAAAACTGTGCACCTTTGGGAGAATAACAATCACGACTTTTATAAA
>OMLM01008594.1:25443-35488 GCA_900302695.1 Helostoma temminkii
GCAAACACACACACACACACACACACACACACACACACACACGCACACACACACACACGCACACACACACACATCATTGTGAATCAGGGTGTTTATGTTTATATTTAATTTCCTTTGATATGTTGATGAATGACAAGATGATGCTGCAAAAGGTGATGAATAGTTTTATCTTGTGTTGAAACCTGTCAAGTTTCCAGCTCTGTAATTAAAGAGAAGTAGCCTCTATTAAAAAACTTTTTTTTCTGATGTGTAGCTTGAAGTTAGCTGAGGCATCCAGCGGGCCGCAGCATCGCCCAGTGGGGATGCCACTGCAGAAACTCTATTAAGTGAAGTATTCAAATCCCTAATCAAACCCTAAATAGTACAGTGAGGTTCTGTACTACCAGAGTGATATGGAGCAGCTACAAAGAGACAAAAAGGGCACTGACACAAAAAAGGTGCAGTCCAAAATGTGCAGGGCTTTTCACTAGGAGCAAATTGTTTAGCATAAATTGGGCTGCTTTATTGGCCGTCTTTACCAGGTTAGGTTTGTATGTTTGTTATAATGACATTAAATCTGATGTGTCCCATCACTTTACAGCACAACTTTGGGGATGTGATGCTGTGACCAACAACACAGGAAGGCGACAGCCATTGAGATGATTAAATAAAGACTGTTTGGTAATTTATTCCAAAGTGTTGCGGCAGAACATATGCCGCGAGAAAAATGCCTTTTCTCCTGAGAAGGTCTTTTGTTACTGACTCATTAATATACTTTAAAAATAACAAGTGAAGACAAACGTGCGCACATAAATCACAGTACGTCACCTGTACGTCTGGGGGTTTTAGAGAGAACAATAGGAAATCTGACAAGCCTGCTGATAAAATGATATCTGGCATGAAACACAACTGTGACACTTTTAGGCTTTAAAACTATTTGAATTATGTCAGTGTGTGTGTAAATTGTACACATCTCAGATGAATCACAAGGTAGGTGCAATCTTTGTAAGTGGCATATAGTTTTGTGCAAAAGTGAGTACTCTCTTCTTTCATTCTATGTTTATTCTGGAAAAAACACAGTGAAAATCATCTATTCATAGCATGTCTTAGTAGCAGGCAAACACTACCTTTGACAAAAAAAACATAACTTTTTTCACCATGCCATTATTTAGTTAACAAAAATTAAGCTAAAAAACATACAGGCAATACTAAGTACACCTGCGAGGCTTCCATAGGATTTAAAATTGTAAGTTTCAGCCAGGTGCAGCTAATCATCAGCCTTTAATTTAATGATCATCAGCAGGTGTGCAGACCTCTATAAAAGCAGGGGTTTTTGCAGTTTTCTGGTCTGGGACATTCAGTATGTGTTAACACTATGACAAGAGGGAAAGATACAAGCAGTGGTCTCAGAGAAGCAATTGTTGGTGCACATCAATCTGGAAAGGTTTAAAAACCAATTCCAAACAACCTGGAGTTCACAAGTGGAAAGCATTCAAAAGCATTCAAAACAGTGCCAGTAGTGGATGTCCCAGACATTCACACCAAGGTCGAGCTACATCTCAGACCCTACAGGTCTCACTGAGCATGTTAGCTCAGCCACAGGACTTTGCAGTCATTGAGATGATCATTAAGTCTCTTTATACCAGAGTGTTCTAGAGGCAAATGTGAGGATATATGCATGACAGCTGAAGCTTAGTCGAAATTGGGCCATGCAAGACGACAGTCATGCAAAGCGCACCTCACACCTGCATCAGAATGGCTGAAAAATCAAAGAACACAGCAGAGCTAGGTAATCAGCAATGGGTAGGGCAAAGGACTGAGGCTCTTGAGGCCCAGGTTTAGCAACCCTTGTCTTAGATCATGTCCAGACTTCAACCCAATAGAAGTGCAGTGGTCGGACCTTAAGAGAGCTGTGCATATGTGAATGCCAAAGCAATATTGTAAAGAAGAATGGGCCAAAATTCCTCAAACGATGTGAGAGACTAATAAAGTCATGCTTTACAAAACAATGTTATCTGAGCCGAGGCTCCTGCATTTTAACTGTCTCAGTGAGAGGTACACATATGCATATCCTCAGCTGCTGTGCCAAATAGAGTTTTATTTCACAAATATGATAAGGGCTCATATGGTCACCTCAACTCAACAAGTTCAGTTCACACTCAGTTTAACTTTAATGTAACATCAGGCAAACTCTGGTACAGATGTGCATAAGCAAAAATCATAGGTTAGATTATCGTGTCAAAAATAGTGGCAAACAATACTAAAAAAAATTTAAGAAAAGACAAGAGTAAATCTAAGGTAATAAAGCAATGGAAGAAAAAACGTTCTGCATACCTTCAACAACAACTTACATTAAATTCAATTGAAGTTTGTTTTTCATAGCACCAATTTACAAAAGTCATCTGAAGGCACTTTACAATGTTTTCTTTACAATCTGCCTCGATTATGAAGTAATGCAGTGCAGGAGAGCAGGACAGTGAGGCTGAGTCAGGTGGCTGGAGTCATTAGAGGGACATATAATAGAAGCTCTGTGACTGGATGATTCACTGGATGATCATAGTAGACATCTCTTCCATTATTTTAAGTCCACAGGTATATTGAGCTTTGTAGTCATCAACACCTTGTGAAGTGAACTGTGCTGTTGGATCCTTAGCGATTAGTTATTAACTGAAGCAGTGTGTCCTGATTGGTTGGGGAGGAACAATCAGACCATTTTTCCATGACTGAGGAAAAAACACACATGGTGTCTTAATAATACCACGTGTTTGTGTCTGAGTGTTTAATGTTTTGTGAAAGTGAGGTACAACTTCAGAGAATGTGAAAGTAATTACGACAAACTGTAACATGCGGGAGACGTGACCTGTGACCTGCAGAATGACAAGTTTCGGTTTCCTGCAGCGTGTTCCAGCCCCTCCCAGCGCTGCCCTCTGACTACTGTTGTACCTCGCCGTGCGCCAGCGTCGGCAAACTTCCCCTCAAAACATTTGCACAACAACATACAACAACGACACCAAGTTTACTGGGAAGAGACGGCGGCTTTTTAGCACTTTGCCGTATCTTGCACACCCCACGGTGACGGGAATAGCACCCATGGAGGGAGGAGGGGGCTGTAAAAATGTAACGACGGGTGGTGGGTGTCAAATCTGTCAGAGTGTGTGTCTGTTCGTGTGTGTGAATGGAGGGTGTGTGTTCAGCTTTAGTGAAGTATGAGTGTGAATGAACAGTGTGTGTTCGTGTTGCCACTATGGTGCGTGAATAACTGAGAGTAACTGAGTGGTGTGTGTCTGTGTGTGTGAGTTTTGAGGTGTTGCAGAAAGTCTGATCATTCTGAGCATCCTCTCTGTATCGAGGCAGACAGCCACCATGTTGGAAGAGTCACTCCTGTGAAAAGTCAGACATTTAAGTAACAGATTTTATAATGAGTTGATTTATTTAACAGATTGTGTAATTTGGTGTTACTTTGTATTTTTGAAAGTATTTTCTGTTGAGCATATTTTATTTGTTTTTTGACTGTGGTGAGTACTGCCTCCGTAAAATCATGTTTAGTGCCGAGGTTAATTCAGAATGTTATTTCTTACAAAGGGAGTTGAGGATTAAAACCTTAACTATGCTCATCATTCTGCTAAAAATAATTAATTTAAGACACATCAGAAGTTTTTAAGTTTTCGCCTGTATGATAATTCAGCTTACTTTTAAAGGGGACACCTGCCTAAATGTAAAGACATACAGGTTTAAAAAAGCAGTGCCCACTTAAGAGTACAAGTATCTCTCAGTAGCTAAAATCACAGCAGTTTTGATTTGATGAGCTTTATCTCCTGATTACTTTTCTTTTTACGCCAGATTGGCTCCTAACTAGATACCTACATTGCTGTTAGCCAGTTTACATATATTTTTAATTAGTTCTCATTTAATTCGACACACAATATTGAATTGCACACTGAGATCATTTAAAAGCAATCAGCTCTTCATAAGAAAAAAAAACATTTCATCTGAATAATCATTGATTATGCTCAGTTTAGTTCAGCCATGTCTCTAAGGAAACACCAATAATGGCATCCATACAAAACCTGCACAAAGTATCTGAAAAGTCTGCTGTTCTACAAAAAGATTTACATCAACTGATCCACTTGTTAAGCCAGTCTCCTGCTTGTTTCTGCTTTATGTTTCATGGAACTTATTACTTAAACTTATTTTTTTAAATATTACATTTTCTTTGTCATGGGACAGTTAATAGGGCAGTCGTTTACAAAGCCCAAGGTTGTGGGTTTGATTCCCAGTACACCTGATTCATCTACTCTGTACTCCTGGCACCTCAAAGGGGCAGCCTGTCCACAAATAATTTCCCCAAGAGGATTAATAAAGAATCAATTATTGTTCTTGAACCAAGTGGTAGTAGGTTCATCTAATGCTTGCTGATGATATGACTGTATGATGGTATAATTAGATTTTTAAGTTCTACTGTTTCACTCACTTTAGTCTGTAACACTAGATGAAGGTTATCAAAACTCTCCTACTTTGCTCTTTTGCCCTTATTTAGTGTTTTACTACAAGTTGCTAAAGCTAAAAGCTCATTGTACTCTGATATCCTCCTGTTCTGTTTCTGGTCCATATTAAAGTTAACTTATAGCGTGACTCTCACAGTTTCATCACTGTCACTGTGTTTCTGGTCTGTGCGTCGTAGTTGTGACTCTCAGTCAATGTGTTTTCACACTGGGGCATCACTGTGGTCCTCAGCTGAGCTGCCGATTGTGGGTCCTGCAGAGTTTCAGGACCCACAGATGGACTGAAGGAGATCAGACAGTCTCTTCTTTGAGCTGTTAGTGTCACAGTGTGGTTCACACATTACACACAGCTTCTATGGAACTTTAGTAGAGACAGTTCAGTGTCTTGTGTCTGTGACACAACTGACTTCATGGAAAGACACACTGTTGCTGTATTTTATGTTTATTTATGTCTGACCTTTATTTAACAAGATAATCCCACTTGAAGTTGACAGTCTCTTTTTCAACAGAAACTATATTATGTCCAACATGAACCGTAAACACATTGGTTGGATTCATTTGTTGGTATACTTGCTGTAGACCGACATGTATATAAAGTGCTGTGAAAAAGTATTTGCCTCCTTTTTATTTTTTATTTTATGTACTTGTTTTACTTAAATGATTTAGATCATCAAATAAGTTTTAATATTGTATAACTTTAATATTACACAAGATAACTAAAGTAAACACAAAAGGCAAATTTTCAATGTTGATTTTATTTATTAAAGAAAAAAAGCTGTCCAAACCTGCCTGGCTCTATGTGAAAAAGTAATTGGCCCCTAAACCTGGTCGCTGCAATCGTACGCTTTTGTCATTGATTTTTCGTCGTCCCTAAGACCACTGTGTTTAACTACTGATGGGATTTTTTTTTGCATGAAATGCTGTTAGTTTTACGCCAGATGTAACAAGATGCACAACTTCCAAAAGGTTCAGCTTTTGTCTCATTAGTTCACGGTATATTTACCCAAAAGCTATAGGGATCAAGGTTAAGATGTTTTTGGGCAATTGTGAAATGAGCCTTTTTGTTCTTTTGGGTTAGGAGTGGCTTTCGCCATGGATGACATTTTTGCCCAGGTTCTTTCTTATTGTTGAATAATGAGTACTGAGCTTAACTGATGCAAATTCTTTAGCCGTCGTTCTGGGCGCATTTATGACCTCCTGGATGAGTCCTCGTTGTGCTCTTAGAATAATTTTGGTAGGCTGACCACTCTTGGGAAGGTTAATTACTGTTCCAAGTGTTCTCCATTTGTGATTAATGGCTCTCACTATGGTTCTCTGGAGTCCCAAAGCCTTTTTTAGATTGCAGCATGATGAGTTGAAATCTTTAGCTTTACTTTGTCAGGCAGCTTCCATTTAAGTGAATTCTTAAATCAAAAGGTCTGGCAGTAATGAGAATATTTAGTAATGATATACAGCAATGAGGAAATGATAAGGATATTACTGATTGCACAGCAGATGGTACTATGGTAAAAACAGCAGCAACGAATGAAGCACTGTCCCTGTTGAATTTACATGGGAACTTTTCTGGCATGAGCGACATGTTAAGGTTGTATGATGGGGGATCTGTTGGGTTTTCCTTATCATTTACTTGTACGATAAGGTCTTAAACCTTACATTGTAAAGTGTCGTAAGATGACTTTTGTTGTGATTTGGCGCTATATCAATAAACTCTACTGAATAAACTTGAAACCATGGACCAAACTGATGCTGGAAATGTATAGGTGCCATGCTGAATGTCCTACCGTTATTAGCATGTATATCTCCAGCCTTATTCTGCACATTGGCTCTTTCACAAACTGTCTGACTGGTACATTGACTGATTTGCTGTTGGCTAATTGGCTGCCTGTCTCCTATTTTAATGTCTGGATTTTCATAGTGATAGAATATGCTGCTGTGTTTGTCTAATCAGATGTTTTATTGATTAATCATTGATTGACTGACATGAAAGAGGCAAACACAACATGTTGACACAGTTTGGCAGATGTCCTTGCACACTGGGGCATTAAGGTTTCTCTCCAGTGGAGCTCAAACTAAGTATATCAATTATCTGATTCATCAAATGATCTGGATGATCAATGAGCTGATTGGCTTTTCCTCTCAGTGAATGATCTCCAGACTAAAATGACCAAACAGTGTTACTGTTTACTGAGAGATATCTAAATGAAGTGCAGTCCTGACAGGGTAATAATCATCTCGAACACACCATGACCCCTCGCACACAAAGACATACACACTCTAACTCTGTTGTTATTACAAGGATGACCATGGCAACAGGTTTATTATGCTGTGATATGTAATCTCTGTATTTACTGCCCCAGAAGCTGAGGATCAAACATACACACAGATTCATATAATCTTTTGGTTTGTGTCAGAGATCTTCAATTCTTCAATTATTCCTTCAACGTGGAAGGAATAATTCAGCGTGTTGCAAGACATATCGATATGGAAGGTTCTTTGAAGTATCTGAGCAAAACAGAATGAGAGACTTCTTACCATAAGATAAGATCAGCAGCATCTACACCGTGGTAAAGTCATCAAAGTGTTCTGGCAAATTGGATGCTGAATAAAAAAGACATCAGTTTGCTGGTTTTAAAAGACATACATCCCCTTGTTAGTAAAACCATTCAGCTTCCTGTTGTGCTGCCTCTTCCACCTCTTCTCAACAAGCCTAAAAAACACTAGTCTGTTCCCCGGGGGATAATACAGTCTTGATCTGAGGCCAAACATATGTAATGATTTGGTGAAACAAAATCTACCGTAATATTAGTGTTGAAAAACAAACAAAAGTTTTGATGTGCCTGTGGTGAAAACAAGTATAAAATATACTTAAAAAGGTAATATATACATATACTGTACCCACAGTCCCCTACTACCTACACCAACTGGAACAGACCTGGTTCAACTTCACTGCATCATCTGTGACACCTGAATCAGACTCATCATCCAAGATACAGTGTGTGAAGTTATTATGTCACCGTAGGCCAGCACAGAGCAAGTTGTGGGAGTAGCGTTATCAAGCCCAGAGTGAGAGGATTTCCTGAAATGCAGGCTGTTCGACTGCTGACTCACCTCATGTCAAAGTAAGATTCGGTTTCTTCCATCTAATTGCACATGGCAGCACTAACTGATAGCAGATGTGTTTATGAACATCCCTCACTGAGTAAAATGAATGAAACAGAACAGGAGGTAGTGAAATGTCATCTAACTTCAATCTTTAACACATATACATAAAATATATATATATACACACACATAATATCTGTATCACATATACCGACGATGCACAGTTTTACCTTCAGTTTACACTCGATAGCACATCCAACCATACCTGATGGTTTATATGGAATTAGATTCTCGATGGTAAAGAAGTTTCTACACCTCAGTGAAAATAAAACAGACATTATCACATTTGATAAATATTAATAGAAAACAACACTTAACAAGACTTGTTTTAGCTCAGTATCTTTCCTAAAGGGTTTCCATGGTCATTTGTCTGCACATGTGTAAAATGTAAAAAAAAATTAAAAATTCTATTAGTTAAATTAGTTTGTCTCTGTCTTTTTTTGTTTTTCTTTTATTTTTATCCTTTTTATTTTGATAGACCTATAAGCTTTAATGTAATGCATGGCAACATTAATCAGCTGACAAAAACATAGTCAAAGTGATTTTTTTTATTTCTCTACAAGTAGGTAGAAAGCCACTTGAAACTGAAATTAAATTCCTTCCATGTCCAAATATACATGGCCAATAAATCAAATCCCGATTTTGATTGTGATTTCGAAACAGCTATGTATGCTCTGATAAACTTGTGGGAGTTAATTTATTTAGCCAGATTTAACAGAAACAAAGAAAAGCCAAAACACTTCTCCAGGTCTGGCTAAACTACATTGGTTACCTGTTAGAAAACATGTTAGCTCCTTAAGCACTGTTGCCTCACAGCAAGAAGGTCCTGGGTTTTATTCACTTGTCGGCCAGGGTCTTTCTGTGTGGAGTTTGCATGTTCTCCCCATGCTTGTATGGGTTCTCTCTGGGCAGTCCAGCTTCCTCCCACAGTCCAAAGACATAGTCAGGTTAATTTGAGATTTAAAATTGCCCGTAGGTGTGAGTGAGAGTGTGAATGGTTGTCTTTGTCTATATGTGGCCCTGTGATGGACTGGTGACCTGTCCAGGGTGTACTCCGCAGATACTGCTCGTCAGAGGACATTTACATGAAGTAGAACCTTCCTTGACTTTGCCATCTCATACTGCTGGGTGGCAATTAAATCATGAGTAGCTGGAAGTAGTGATAGAATAAGTGGTTATGCTGCACTAAAATAATAGCTCTCAGCACAACTACAAGAGGAAAGCATAGACCCTAAAGTGTTTTGGCTCATTCGAACAAAGCATTAGTGGTTGTTTCCTGTGTGGACACTTATCTTAGCAACTGACAAAGTTCTCCGGTTCACATCCGAAGCATCGTCTGCTCTGATTCATCACCATTGTACTGTGTTAACACATGACGCTATAAATAAAGACGATTACTACACTGCACATTTTCAGCCTTGGTGGATCCACAGGGAGCGGAACCCTGGCAGAGTGAATCACTGCAACCAAACAAGACAAGAGGAAAACAAGACTGAGGATAGATCAGGAAGATTATTACACATACTGTTACATTAGCAGTTTAGCATTAGCATTAGCAGATCTTGTGACTGAATTACTGGTGGATGTCAAAAACTTTCGGCCTCGCTAAAACTTAAGCTGACTTTCTCTCTCTTTAATTGTGATGATTCAGACTGAACACACATGACATGGATTAACCCTGAAGGCGATCTGGAGATGAAATACCTTAGTCCACAATGAGAAGTGTCAAGATGGTGCAGATGTGCTGGCTCACATAGAAAACAATGGATGTCTTATGCTGCTGCTGTTGTGTGTTGTTAACATTTTACAGAACAAAATTTGATTTACAAAATCAGTCTGTAAGTATATTACAAGTCTGTTTCTTCATTCTGTCTATTTAATATTGACACAGTTACACAGGTTTTATTGCAACCATACAAAATGTACAGAATTTTGAAAAAGAGATGCTACCTAACATGTTATTAATATAAGTAATAACTTCAGGTTATCTGGGAATTAGTTCCATTTCTATGTTATCATCATCGGAACACTGTCCCGCTGAGAAGGCACACCTTGACTCTCTCTCTGTATCTGTGTCTCTCTATCATACACACACAATATGCTGCAGTTCTGGCCTCATTCTTAGTAATAAATGGAGGCAAGGTTGAAGCGTAGGAGGACTGGCAATTTTGTGTCTTTGTGTACATATCTCTATGTATGTGTGTGTCTCCTAGCAACCAGCACACTTCACTGTGTCTGTGTTGAGCCGACCAAGCTGCAGTGCTCTGAGGAATCTGTTCTCAGATTCAACAGGTGTGTGTGTGTGTGTGTGTGTGTGTGTGTGTGTGTGTGTGTGTGTGTGTGTGTGTGTGTGTGTGTGTCATAAACTCTGGTTAGATAAGGCCTATATGAGAGTCAGAGGT
>OMLM01008594.1:35510-49792 GCA_900302695.1 Helostoma temminkii
GACTCTGCACTACAAGAAAAATCAGGAGGTCACAAAAATCAGCTTCACCATCTTACTGTGTATTGTTCATTATGTCCTTTTCATTTCATTCAGCATGTCACTTCATGTTTTTATCTTTGTTTTTTTCAGTTTGTCTTTTTTCTGTACTTTTTTGTATTTGCAGGTTGATGTAATTGGCCTTTTCTTTATCAGTAATGTGTTTATATTTTTTCTTATTGGGAGTTAAAGGAGGTATTTCAGCCTAATTCTCACATTTCTAGCTCGGTTACTTAGACACACATAACAGTAGTGCTTTAATGTAGACATCATAGGTTTGTCATTTTCAAATATTTTCTTACAGAATCCTTGAAAAAACTGTAATACCATGCTACTTATAATAATTAATTATAATTATTTGAGCTTGAGAAAAGTTTACCAACATGAATCACGCCATTTCAATAAAACAGCTGCAATGTTTCCAGTTCCAGAGCTATTGCTTTTAACTGGATCATTTTACTAAAAACTTTCACTTTAATGAACTTAGTGATTAATAAATGGATCAAAACATTTTCCTCTCTTTGAACTCTACTGTACCTTAGAGATTTGTCAGAAACCCTTTTTAAAGTGAAACTCACTTTCTAAAATTGGACTGTAAGTAAAACCACCTCTGCCTCAGCTACATGTCTCCATCCATCACCCATCATCCAGGAGGTTTCCCTCTCCCCTCTCCTCCCTCCTCCTCCTCTCCATCCACTGTTGACGTCCATGGCTCTATCACCCGCATCACCGGTTTCCACGCTGCTCTCAGGTCCAGTCATGTAGTCATTGTGGCTCTTGTAATTCACTCTGTATTCACAGCCTTCCTCTGTTTGTCTTCTCACGGCTATCCTGTGTCTTTTCTCTTAGTTTTCTTGTAGTTTATCAGTCGTCGTTTCTGTCGGACACTGTTTTTGTGTTTTTCTGACGCACTGGGAGTTCCGTGCGTCCGAGCATCCAGCGCCTCTCCACGATTTAAATCCCTTGGCTGCTGTCAGCTCCCGCTCCGCTGCTAATTTCCCAATTCAATCACCCGTACGGTCATTTGTCATCATCGTGACTTAATTGTTTCTGGGCAGAGTTGGAAACCACCGGGGAAAAGGCTCATATGAGTGCGCCTCCGCTGATCCGTGCGCCCAGCCCGCTCCCGTTCTCAGGGGGCACAAGCAACACCAACACCGGCACCGGGGGAGGAGGAGGAGGTGGGGGAGGAGGTGGCGGTGGCGGTGTGATCTCTTTCCACATCCAGATAGGACTGAGCCGGGAGCCCGTGCTGCTGGATGCCGCAGAGCTCAGCCTTAGTCAGGTCCGGGAGGTGGCGTGCTCCATCGTGGACCAGAAGGTAATGAAGAGTGTAACTCAAGTCCTCTTCAGACCCTGTAACCCTGTGAGTTCTCACAGTGCACTGAAATTGGTCTGCAGCCAAAATTTTACTCAAGTAAAAGTAAAGTAAACCAGATTTCAAGACAGATTTCAAGACAAAAAAAAAACTCCTTACATAGTGAAATGTTCAGTTTTAAAAGTTGAAGCCTTAAAGTTATAAACTGTGTACTTTGACCATAAAACACATAAGTATGTGTGAAGAAAACTGCCTGTGTTGGGTTTGGGATGCATTGTGAGAACAAACAACATATGCATGAAATTACAGCAAAGTAGACATTCAGAACAAAGAACACAGCAGCAAGGTGTGTGAGTAAGTGAACACCAAACAAATACAAACAGAAGGAAGAAATCATGGATTTAAACTCAGATTCATTTACACTCAGATTGTTGTTTAATTAAAGTGGTTACAACATTCAGTCATGACTAAATCAGTCTGCAAAAGTGGCCACTGAATATGCTGGACCTGTATTAAACAACCTTTGTCCTACTCCCTCTGCACTGTGCACAGTTTTTATGCTGAGTGTGGTAATTTGATTACATTTGATGTATTTGTTTGATTAGTAGCCTAATGTCGGTCATATAAACTGAAATTACATTATTAAAGTGTCCTGAAACTAGATTCCACTTCCATTTTCCTCTGATGTCACCCTTAGGGTGGAAAATTTATCAAAAAGATAATGTCATATTGCTGTGCTCCAGATTGCAAGTCCTATAAATATAGGAAATCTGAGAAAACTTTATAATTTCACTGCCTTCTGGAAGATGAGCCGCTAAGAAGCACTTTATTTTTGACAGACATGATATGCACTCATTAGAATTCAGCCATTTGTAATGGAACATACATTTGTGTGTTGTCTGCATAACAGTGGTGATGATATACAGTCATTTGTCAGGTCTTGGGGATGGCATGACAAGGCATCAGGCTTTGACATAAGAGACAGTAGTTTGTCTCCTGATTGGAACTTGTTTTGGTAAGTAGTGATTGTAGATTGACTTAAATAATAGGTTTTCCATGATCATACCCAGGCAGGAGAAGTAGTTTTGTTTTTCATAATAATCATGGCACTGATGATGGACCAGCTAGCTAGAATTTCATCAATGCCGTGGATAACAATGGATCAACAGCAGCTGAATGGGTTTGCAGTTGCTATAATGACTGTGTAGTATTGGGTATAAATACTAAAATCACGGCGACACACCAACCTGACAGTTGGGCAGTTTCGGGCCATTGGTGATGGCCTTTGTTTGCACCACTGGCACTAGTTGGCCCCCCATGAGCAGATTTCAGCTGTTTCAGCAAGTTGAATCAGCAGCAAACCCATCAGTGAGAAAGACCACTCTGATTGGCTCCATATTTTAATGAATTGCGCACATCCCATCAATCAGAAGTAGCTACAAACTGTGAGTGGCGAGTGAGAATGTTTTGTTCTGCTTTGGTTACAATTTGTTTATCTGCTGTTTTTGGTTTTGTTCTGCTGGATACAGACAACCTGCTGATATAGAGAGTTATACCCTAGTACCACTGTTTGGCCCGGACAAAGACGACATAAGGCAACGCAATAGTTGGTCTAAGTTGCCTCTAGTTCTTGATGTTGGGTGGGTGGATATTTAAATTGCAACTGCAAATTATATACTGCAAAATAGGCAACTGCTGTTAGGTCTGTAAGTTTTTTGGCAATGACAAGATTTTATGATTTTACCTTTATAGACCAACACAATTTGAAATAAAACAATCAAGATGGGATCAAAGTATAGACTTTCAGCTTTAAGAGGTTTTATAAAACATGGTATTTACCATTGAATTACAGGGAAAAGATTCTGTTATAATCCACTTCAGTTGTCTTCCATGATCTTCCAGGCCTTTCGGTGTTGTTGAGTTCACCAATGCTTTCTTTCTTTTTAGAAATCTACTAAACTGTTGATTTGGCCACACCTAATGTTTTTGCTATTTCTTATATATTTGTTGGGTTTTTTAAGCCTAATGATGGCTATTGATTGTATTGCAATCTCCTTGGATTTCATATTGGTACAGTATTGGTACAGTACCTCCATTCAAACAGCTGTCAAATGTCAATTTAATACCAGGTACAGTGTATCAACTCAACACCCTTTAACTACTTCATCTAGTTAAAGGGACTGTATCTGGTCAATAACTTCTTGTCAGCTTTTTGTTCAATCATTTATGAGCCCCTGAAATGGAGTTGCTTTTAAAATGGTTGTAATTCCTAAATGATAAATGCCATATTTTTGTGAAATCTTTTAAAATAACTTTGTTCACTTCACTGAACACTTCTGTCATATTTTAATTTATTTATTTCAAATAAATTGTGTATAACGAAAGAATCGAAAAACACTGTAATTGCCCAAATACTTCTGGATCTAACTGTGTATGAACTGATTTCTCCAGCATGCAGTGTGTTTAGCAGCATTTCCCTCCATGTTTACGGGAAACTATTTGAGTCTGAAAAGTAGTGATGTGCTTCTGTGTTAGTCAGTGTAGTGACTCACTGAGGCTGGTTCACTTCTTGTTGGAAACGAATTGAATTCTGCCTTTGTTCACTATCTCTGCAGGGGTTTCTCTGTTTCTTTTTTTTTCTCTTTTTTTTTTGGCTTTTGCTTTGTGAACTGAATTGAACTGAAAAGCTGTTGCCAAGCACTCGCAATTAAACTACACAAAAACACACAGACAGTGTCAATGTCCTTACAAATGTGATAGATGTCCTGTTTCTCACATAGACAAGCAGAGAAAAATCAGCGAGGGGTTTGAAAATGTGAGATTGTTTTTCTCTCATTTACACAAATAACACTGTTGTTGTTATGGATGTTATTTCTCTTCCTCATTCTGAACCAAATCTGACCAAAACCTAATCCAAAATCCATTTTTTCCATGTCACACATTAAACCTTTCCTGGTCAACATTTCCAGAAAGTTTGTATTTACTTTTTTTTTTCTTATCTTCTTGTTTTTAAACCGCTTTAATTGTCATACTCTGGCACACATTAAATACATTTCAGCATATGCTGTATGTACTGAATATGAAGTACTAGAGAACAGCGGTGGTTCTTGCTTATGTAGGGCCCTGGTCAAACTATCCTTTCAAAATGGGAATAGGGGAGAGTCAAGACCTGGTAGAAATAGAATGATGGAGGATTGGAAATAAAATACGTGCGATTGTGACATTTTCCATATGGTTTTACAAATAAAATAGAATCTAATCTGTGTTTGGTTGAAACTGGGATTGGATTTGACTGGACTACAAATAAGTTAAAAAAATATACTGTGAGTTGATCAGCATTGGATCATAACAGGATTAAAATGAGATTTGAATGGCATCTGGACGGGATTAGAAGATATTTAATATTGGAACAGGAGTGGTATTAGGGATTGGGGCAGGAGAAGGGCTCAATGTAAGCGTAGTTAGTACCAGGATAATGTCAGATGATGACGGGGACAAAATTGGAATCGATTTAGGAAAGAACAAGGATGGAATTGAGAAGCGATCAGAAAGAATGTAGTGTCTACACTGGGCCAAAAGTATAGAATTGAAATGTCCTTGGTATGCAACAGGTTCAAGAATTAGCTTGAAGGAATTAGGATAAGATGCTGAATATTAGCACATTGAGATTGGGGGCAGAGTTCAGGATGGCAAGTTGTTTGCTGGAAAGCAGCAGTTTTTATATTTACTCGCTCTAGAGAACAAATTAGAAAATATGGGAAAACACTTGCTTAGTGTTAATGCAGCCAAAAATAGAGATAAACAGAGCAAAATGTATACACATTAGTGTGGACACTACTTTTGTTGCATTTACACACACACACATACACAGTCTAATGTGTCCATTCTTTCTATTCAGATTCACTAATTGTCTAATTTGAGGTGAAAATCACCTGATTTCTCTGCAGTGAGATTGTTACACCTGAATGCGACAGAAACACACACACACACACACAAAACCTGAGAGCCAGAACGTTGTGACACGCACACACAAAGTTGTTGATGCAAAGTGTTTATTAGTAAGTTGTTATATATTTTACAGATAAATATAAAGTACAGCAGGTCATCTTAAAATCTGTTCACACCAAACGTGCGTGACATTGCTCGCAACATGCAACACTTAACACTTCAAATAGCACCAAATGAACTGATTAACAAGAGAAGCTGTGTGTACGTGTGTGAAAACAGGTGTGTTTGAAATGGCTTTTCTAATATGTTCTTTTAGAGACTCAACCAAACTGTTTCTCTGCAAAGATAAAAGTTTCTCTTCCTCCAGACTGTGTGATGGGGAGATCTGAGAAACAGCTGTGGTTCAGCAGCCCATTCTCACTCTGAGGGCATCAGATACTGCTGCTTTGTCATGTCCTGTGGTGTTGCATGTCCACGTTAAAGGTACCCCTTAACATTGGCATCTTTTAACTTAACGTAACCCAGTTGTATTTCTGCTGATAATAGTTGTTTATGATTGTTGCCATGATAAGAGGTCTGATAGGCAGCTGCTGTAATTCCCATGGCGTCACGGTGTGATATATCTGGCACATCAATTAGTGACGCAGTAGGGTGCCTTTAGTGTCACTATGAGACATCATTATGAGCGGTTGTGGGATCAGAATGTATTGGTTTTAGAAGGTAGAGCAGGTTGTCCACCATCTACAGAGCTGGCAGGACAATGTCGATCTTCTCCATTCTCCATGTCAAAGTGTTCTTGAGTAAGACGTAAGAAGTTGTCGTAATGGTGCCATTCTCCAAGGGTTAAACTGGCTTTAAATGTGGCGTTAGTGTTGCCAGAATTTTGTCTTGAACATTGTGGATTTCTGACACAATGCATAATTCTGACCAAGTAAATGCTCCTTTTCTTTGGCTTTACCAAATATATGTGACCATCGCACAGCAGCAGGACTGGTACATGTCTTGCACCTGTATATGTGAGGTGATTCAAACTGAATTGAATGAAAGAGTTTTAGCATCAGCTTATATCATTGGCAGTGAGTGCCTGAAGGTCTGTGTCACAGCTCACAGAAACACTTTTAACTCCAAGTGTGCTCCAGTTAGTCAGAATGCAGGACATACATAAATACCATAAATAACTTGTAACAGACTCAGTTCATCCACGTAACCATAGAAAACCAGGTCCCCCCCCCACACACACCTCTGTTGCTCTGTAAAAGTAATAATAAAGCTGTGTTCGTTGTGTGTCTGTCAGTTGCATTTTTTTCTTGTTGCCTGGCAACTGATGATGATTGCGGCAGTGAAGAGTCCTTCTCAGGGCCATTATGACACACACACACACACACACACACACACACACATACACATACATACACACACACACACACACACACACTCAATGAAGCAGAAGAGAACAGATGTGTGTGTGTGTGTGTGTGCTTTCTGTCTGTCCCATTGTCCACGCTCTTTCATCTTTATATTTTCATCCATTCACTTCTCTTTGTTCATCACATTTTCCCATCTGTTTCTTGTTTCATTCTTTGCCTACTCTCTATTGAGACTGGATATCTAAAAATGCTCATGGTCTTTATGGAAGACAGTGAGACCCGACAACATTCGTTGTGCAGTGCTTTTTGTGCTTTTTGTGCAACTGTTGCCTAAAAATTTACATTGGTATGGAATGTACTTTGAACTGAAGAGGTTCTGCAATAATATAATTAAGATGCAAATATGAATTAATTTATGACCACAGGTTTACTATGTTTTTTG
Organism: Helostoma temminkii; assembly: GCA_900302695.1. Taxonomy (NCBI): domain Eukaryota; kingdom Metazoa; phylum Chordata; class Actinopteri; order Anabantiformes; family Helostomatidae; genus Helostoma; species Helostoma temminkii. The sequence continues at coordinate 42,622 of OMLM01008594.1, forward strand.
TATAATGCATGGCATGAGCAGGCATGAGTTGACATGATGGTGGAGAGGAGTCTGGATCCTAGATGGCGGCGCCCAGTGTCTCCACATAATTCCCTGTGGAAAAAAACACTTAACAGAAGCAAAAGGCGATTAATGTTGATTTAAACACTTTATTCAGGGGAAAAGAGAGTTGTGCATTAATTCCATGTTTGTAATTCTTAAGACGAATCCTTTATATAATCCAAATAGTTCCACAATATTAGATCATACAGAAGACAGAGACAGGGGTCAGATGAGACAATCTGGCATACTGAAGTGTTGGAGGAGCTGCTTATATAGAGAGAAACGCAGGTGAAGTTATTCAGGCTGATAAGAGAGGGAAGAGTAAAAGAGGCAGAAGTGAGAATTGAATGGACTGGGAGTGAAGTAAGTTGTCAAAATAAAAGCTTGTGTTCATTATTAAACATAGTTATATGAAATTATGTTTACAAAATGCTTATTTTTTATTTCAAAAGCATACAAAAGGAAAAAACTACTACTACCCAAGAGTCTGTACAGTTAAAGGTCTTTTATAGGTTTTTTAGACACTTTTGATGTGTCAAATGAGAATGATTTTAAAAGGGAAAAGACAAGTAAATACACTTGCTTTACATTCATTTGTGTCGGTTTATAACAATAACAATAGTTGTTATTACTTGTTTCTTGTTTCTTCCTGGACACTAAAAACGCCTGGCTCAGCTGAATTTCTTGTTGTGAAAATCTGGCCCAACTGAATTTGTAATTGAATAGCCATGCCCTAGGGTCTAGATGCTGGTGATCAGGGACCAAGCCAGAAGAGGAACGATGGACCTTCATGGTTGATGAGTCTGGATTACCTATACGAGATGCAGTGGTGATGGAGAGAATATGTGTTGCACAGTTTTCAGTCTGACATAAGCACATTGATATTTGAAAAACAGTCCCAGCAAACTGAATGGCTTGAGGAACACCAGGAGAACAGTTAATGGCTAGCAGCCGTGACGATAGAAGCAAATAAAAGGCAATTGGACAGTGTGGAAAAGGAGAAGTGATAGGGTGGACTTAGCTGAAATTCCCATAAACTGTGCTTATTTTCCCCAAAGGTTCATTAAGTATTTCCACCAATCTGACAAGTTAAAAGAAAATGCTGTAAAATACAGAAAGAAGTGCAAATTCAGAAACACGACCAAAAACAGTCCAGCTGTTACTGTAAGCAGCCATGAAGAGAGACTGTGTGTGTGTGTGTGTGTGTGTGTGTGTGTGTGTGTGTGTGTGTTTAATATTCATCAGGTCTCTTACTCTTTTAATCAGAGCCCTTAGTCAAGCAGCATCTCTCTCTCTCTCTCTCTCTCTCTCTCTCTGTCTTTCCTGTTCTAAGGTTTATACTTTAGAAGAAGCTAATTAGAACATGAGCTCTCTCTCTGTCTCTCTCTTTCTCTCTCTCTCTCTCTCTCTCTCACACACACACACACGGAAGTACATCTGTTGATGTCACTGTAGAATAAAACTGAAAATGTGACCAAACACACACCCACCTCTGTAAATGGCATCGTGCAGCATGTCCTGTCGTCATGGTGATAGCCCTCTTCCTCTCTACAGTCGTAGGTGTTCTAGGCAAGGACCAGCACCTCACTGCTGCTGTCATGTCAAAATAATTTTTGACATGTTTAATCTGCATTCAAACGATTCACATGTAGCAGTAAAGACACAGACGTGTGGGAGTGTGGAGATTTGTCTTGTTGTCCATTTTGTGCTGATGTTTTCCTGTGTGTAAATAAGACAGTTTATCTTTACTGCACTTGCATCTCACAGCTACACATTTCCTCTCTGAATCTGCTGCTGAACACTGATGATCTGAATCCAAAGGCCGTTTAACACATTAAACCTACAGCTGGATTAGGTCAATATTCCTTTTTCACAACTGATCTTTTAACTTGTCTCATCAGGGGGAAAAGGCAATGGTTCAGCTTCATTAAGTGTCCCAGTGAGCCATGACATTGATCCAACATGCTCAATAGCACAGCACTGGAACTAGAATACTATTGTTATAATGGCACTAATTACACATTTCTGTTAATGGTCCACAGAGAACTGTAGGTTATTCTTGCCATTCTAACAAATAAACCATTGCTGACTCAACATCTTAACGTCTAACATTAGGTGCTGTAGTTAAATGACACGTAGATTTGAAGATGTTACTGAGCACATTACTGAGATCACAGTTGGACCATAAATGTCAAAACATCTGGTGATTAAGAAGTTGATCGCATTTAGATTAAAAAAAACTTTTATTCTTTTAACGTACCATGTCCCCACAAGACTCCAAAACCCACAATGCCTTGCACGGCACTTAGGGTGCTGCTGTTAAACATATCGTACGGTACATTTGGTTCAGTACAGAAACACGGTGAATAGAACAGAATAGAAAGAGATGGGGGACAAAGAGAGGCATCAGCCTTGAGTTTGTGCTGCCATGACAACAAGAGCGACATTGCTGCTATGGTGACGCATCACACACACACACACACACACACACACACACACACACACACGTACGTCTATGAAGGCAAAGAGGTTATGAGGTACAACATAAAAAAGATATCACATATTTAAACTGAGAAAATGTGTCATTTAATATTAATTAATTGATTAATATTAATATTATTTAAAATTATTTCAGATTTCCTTTTGTTTCTGAAACTTTCTAAATAAAATATTGACTGTTAACTTTTACATTTACCATCTTTTTCTGACTTCCTTTTAAACACATTCCAAAATAAAAGTGCAAAAGTATTGCAGTATTTGTACTATTTGTACAGATGTTAAGAGGTGTGACAGGTGACACCAAGTATTTTTGTGGTTGTTCCTGCACAGCTTACTTTGACCTGTGTGTGCATGTCTGTCATACAACGACAGTGACCATTTATTTTAAGTGTCCAGACTCTTGGACACATGCATTCGTTAAAAATGCATCACATTTGACGTCAGGCACCAAAGTGGCAGCTGGTCTAAAGCTTTTCTTTTTTGCTCTTAATGGTCAAAATTGCTGGACGACAATTTTGCAGACAAAGCAGTTTGGTTAAAAGTTACTGCTTCCTTAACTTCACGGTGCTGGATTACATAATTAGATTACAACCATGCACACAAACCGTGTGGTTGGAATTAGGCACAAATACATCAGGGCTAGGTTTAGGTACTAAATAAACATGGTGAAGGTTACTAAAATTGTTGCTATTTAGCAATGCTTGAGTGACTATAATGGCACTTCGTCACATGACTGGTAGCAATAACTGTAGATAAGTAGAAAGCTGTTTTGTGCTGGGCTCAAGCTTCTGTCTCCTGTGTAAAAGCCCTGTGCACTGTGCCACCCATCCTTAAATATTTGGTGGCCACTGACTGCAGCCAGTAAATGTTGTCAGGCAGGAAAACTTAAATGTTGACCATTTTTTGCGTATGGAGTCATATTTCACAGGAGGACAATCTCGAGAAGAGTCTTAAAATAAACTTGAAAGTAGACACAATACAGTATGCTCCCTATTTAGAGTTAAAAGTTTGGCTGCTGCATTTGGAACTGCCTAATTAATGATTGTGTGCGGCCAGGTTGAATCTACTGAAAGACTGTGGTTAATGTTAGACAAAAATTGAGTTTTTAAAAGATTTAAGCAGAACAAACATCTTTTCTGAGGCTCAGTGAGTCATGGACTATCAGTTGTTTTGATTTGAGGTGATATTATCATATTTTCCTGCTGTACGTAGATATTTTAGGAAATAAAATATACTGTCTGTAAATGTTTATGTGTTTGTTTTATGTGTTTTTAAACAGGAAGAGCATTAGGCAGATAAAAAAAGCTTTCATTCTGTTTCACCACAGCCAGCAACACTGTTGATTGTCAGTGGATGTTATGGCATTAAATTCCCATTATATGATGAAAAACATAACTGAGAGATTTTAAAGTGTATCTATCTGCTTTGGTAAACTGGTCATGTATGAATGTTATTTTTTTGTAGACAGAGTTACTTCACCTCAGTTTGTATCTAAAACATGTTAAAAAAAAGAAATAATAAAAAAAATAATAATTTAGCAGCACACGGTGTGTGTGTGGTCGATAACAGTTTCAGCGGTGCTCCGCAGTTGGTCCATGTGTTGCTCGTTTCACCGACGCCACATCGATCCGCAGCATAACAGCTTCACTTCCTGTGGTTTCAATCCAATGTGTGTGTGTGTGGTGTGTGTGTGTGCATGTATGTGTGTGCTTTTATACTGCTGGATTTGTGCACAATTAAATTTTAGATATTGACCTCACATGTGGTTTAAAGTGAACAGTGTCTGGTCCTGAACTTGTAATAGATTTTGTCTCTGGCGACCTGTCCAGGCTATACCCCGCCTCTGACCCACATGACAGCTGGGATAGGCTCCTGCACGCCCGTGACCCCTACAGGGACTAAGCGGTTCAGAAACTGGGTGGAATTTGTCACAAATTATTATGTGACATGTTGTTTTGCCTTTTAAAGAAACTAAGTATGGTAGGCTGTTTTATTGTTGCGTTATGAATGTACAACCTTTAGTAAGAATAGAGAGCAATTGATCTATAACAGTCTATTACAAGTACAGTGCCATTAGTATTCTTACTACAAGAAGTATACTTCTGAAATATTCTTGGGTGTTATGGAAAGTACAAGTAAACTCGAAAAAGTAAATCATGCTTTTTTTTAAGGGCAGATTCATGAGCTCCCTGTATTCCTCCCTCTGCTTCCTAAAGTGCAGGTTCAGCACAGCCAACAATTCATAAAACTCTCCCACAGACATTCTGAAGTAGGTCAGCAAGACACCGTGTGGAGCTTCAGCTTGTCCACTGAACAGTGAAAACTACTCAGTTCAGTAGAATGAGCACAGAGTCATCACTTTAGATGAAATCCATTTTGTAGCCCGACTTGTTAGACCTTTTTCTCACATTTTTGCATCACGTATGATGTTAATATTTGTATTGCATTAATTCACCTCCTTCATTTTTGCTTTTTCACACGTTTTATTCACGTTGCTCCCTGAAAGTGTCTAGAACATGCCTGAATCCATGCCTCTGTGCCATCACCTCATTAATGCTAATAAATAAAGTTAAAGTTTAGTTGTATTTTTGTGGCATGATGACTATTTTTAAATCCTAAGAATATAATGAATTGCCAGATAATGTATCAAGGCTGCAAGGCAGCTGTTTGTTATCATTTGATATTTTTGATTGGACTGTCACAGGCTAAAGTTGTTGTCTGTCTGTCACTTCTTAATGATAATTTCAATTATTTAAATGATTTATTCATCTGATGCCAAAGATCAAAGCTCACCTCTCATCTTACATTCCCTCTTTATTTTTTCTTGATCTTCTCTCATTGAAATTCAAAACATTTTATTAACCTTAATTAAACATAGTGCTGCCAAAGCCGGTTGTACAAGGCTTAGAAAGCATAACAAATTACTTATTTGTATGATTAATTCACATCGGAAGAGACCCGATACTTAAAAACAGCTGGATCACATAGCCTATAGCTGTGTCCAGAGTTGATTAAAATCAGCCAGCCAACATATCTAAAGCTCACTGATGAACACATCATTTTTTGCTGAAGATGTACAAAGCAAAGTGTATGTGTGCTTTTTATGGGGGTTTATGTGCTCAGTAATTATATTTGTAGATGGTAAAAATTGTGTATTTGGCAAACCTTTGAATTTTTACATTTGTTTTGCACCTGCGACACTGATAAGTTGAGTTTTAGTGAGTAAACCAAAGTGAAAGTGTTGAATAGGATTTAGAAAATTGGGCACATCTCTTTTCTGTTGTAACAGAAACAGAAAAAAGATCAAATATAAATTTAGAGGACTCAGAGACTGAAATAGTTCAGCAGAGTTTTATGTGTTCTGTGACTGTTCCATGGGACTCTTAGTATTTGGTTTTTATCAGGAAGTGTCTCTAACCAACCAGTTTATGGCCTTAAGATGATCTGTCTCTCTGATACCGTCTGTTCAGTGATCTGTTCTCTGTCTCTGTCAGTTACCAGAGTGTGGTTTCTATGGTATGTATGAAAAGATCCTGCTGTTTCGCCATGACCAGACATCAGAGAACATGCTGCAGCTGCTGCGCTCGGCCTCTCAGATCCAGGAGGGAGACCTGGTGGAGGCTGTGCTATCAGGTGAGGGTTGCTGAAGCAGAGCGAATAGTCGAATATCTGCTGGCTCCTGTTTTGCAGAGTTTTCTAGAGTCTCAAACCAATCTGAAGGGAATTAACATTGCATTGGTGGTGAGAATAAAAAATCCACTGTGCTCATCCATGATTTCTGATTTATGGTGAAGGACACACATTATGTTAACAAATGGCCTCATATTTATCATTGGTCGATTCTCACAATTTCACAAAGATTTTTGAAGGTTTAGAGTACCTAGTTATTAGTTATAAATTATATCTATTTTCAATAACTCCCTAAATAATTTCTGTGTTTTGGAGCAATGTGTTTGGCTAATTTTGGACAACAAAGGTACAGATGAATGAATCAGTCCGGGTTCAGACTGACACATGACTATAGGCAATTAATTAATGGTTTCAGTGTCTGTGTATTTGTGTTTTCTTTAGGATAATATATTGGCCAGCTCAGCGTTACTCTGTAAGAACTAACAAATCCTGGATAATATCAAATTGTCAACATTATTATTTGGCTAATCCACTGAAGAAGAGTCTGGGTATCACAACAACAGCAAAACTCCTTGTGTGGGTAACAGAATCACTGGTTGATTGGTGAAGCAGATGGGAGAAAATTACCTTCAAACCTTTACTGTAAACATTTTTGGCAACCTGAAAGACTACAGATGTGCATAATAATGATCCAGTGTCTCAGTCTATGTGTCTGTCGCAGTCGTCTGTCTGGCTGTCGTCCAGCTCAGAACTCAGGTGTTCACACCATGCTACACTAACGGCCTGACAACAGCTGCTTCCCAATTTCCTGTCTCTCTGACATGACACCCTATGTGTGTGTATACATTTGCATATAGCTTGTCTCTTTTAATGAATATGTTTGCACTCTTTTCCATCTGTGCATATACAGAGCATGTTAAGCTGTTTAAAACACATTTTTATATTTTTGTCCATCACTCCTATTGTTAATATTATACAACGATAACACAATAATGAGCTT
>OMLM01008598.1:0-27480 GCA_900302695.1 Helostoma temminkii
TAGGCGATAAAGACGCTGGTGTGCGCTGGTCACCAAGCTGTTTATGTGTTCTCAATTAAGGTAAAATTCTTAAACTTTAACAACGAGGTGGCCCGCAAGATATCTGAAGCTTAAAAACTTACAATGGTTTGTCCTTAATGCTAATGCTCATACCAACAGTCCTCTGCTAATGTGCATTTGATGTTAAGGTCAGAAATGCATAATGTTTTGTTAAAACTGACATTATTTCAGGAACTTTTCTTTTGAAAGTAGCAACTTGTTCATACCAATGGATTAACAGTAACAGATGTGTGGTCATGTGTGGTCACGGTACAACATGTAATGCTCACCTACGATGAATAAGTTAAAACACACACAGTTGTGTCCTGCAAATGTATGTATCTGATGATAGACAAAGCTGACTCGCTGCACAGTAATCATCCTGAACAGACGAGGGAGGGCTTTAGTGAGTAGAAGGAAAATCTTTCCAATCCTGTCTCCACAATCTCATAATTACTGTGTGTGTGTGTGGGTGAGTGGTTGTGCATGCTTGCATGTGTCTTGGTGCCTAATAAGCCTTAACAGTAACTGATTGGACTTATGAGCTACAATATTACTCAAACCATTATTACATATAAATCACCATCATAGATTTCCAAACAACCCTGTCATGGATAAAGTAGTCAAAGCTGCCCTTAATGCTACCCTCTTTGAAACTGTTATAGTTATATAAAAGCTCAAGCAATGAGGGTGATTAGGGGCCCTGTAGTGCCCCAGTACACTGCAGTGCACAAGCATAGCATGCTTACTCATGCTCTGCCCACAGCTAAGCAATCTTTTCATGTTTGCAGGATTTATACTGAGGCATTGCTTCTTGGCAATAGCTGTAGTCATTTGGGTTAAGTGCCTTTCCTCTGGGGCTGATTAGTGTTATTGAGTAGTCACTGGCATTTCATACACGCACACGTTAACTCAAGAGTGCATCCCAGAAAAGTTCAGAGTTGTTACCTGCCCTCCTTGCACATGTACACTAGACACATACACAGAGCAGTGATGGTGGCAGGGCAGTGGAACAACAGTATGGTACTCTGTACAAAAGACTTCTTAAATGTCCCAACATGCTCTCTGTCTCTGAGAAACCACCAGAGCAGCCTTTTGATGGAGCTGCTCTCAGCTTTCTAAAAGCTCTCATCCTCTTTACTGTGAGTGTGTATATTTGGTGTCCCACAGCTTTCTGTTGTAGACTTTCAGGGCATCTATCTATTAGTGTTTCTGCCTGTTCATTGTAAGTCTACCTAATAAATCTGTATAATATATCCAACATGTCCAATCCATTCTGAGGAATAAATACAGTATTTGATTGTTTAGTAGTTTGTTGGTGTCCAGTTGCCTCAAGGAGTTGGAATTAAGATGACAGTGACTGGTTGCCACCTCTGATCCGTGGATGCCAGACATATGGTAGATATGGAGATTGCCTGAGGGAAGAGGGCTTCATGAACTGGTTTCTCATTACTCAGAATAAAGTCAGGACACCAAATGCTTGACTGAAATTATTGCTGGTATGTTTGCCACTTTGTTTTTTTAAGTCTCTCTTAGTTTTAAGTTTTCATCACAGTCCAACCTACACTGACTGTGAAACTTGTCAGAGAAATCTGTTTAACAATTGCATTTCAGCAAAGATCTGTTTGAACACAGCAAAGCCCCTGAAAGGTTTGAATGTAATGGTGTAATTTATAGCATGTTCACTCAAGTGATAAAAGACGGGACTGAACACTTGAGAACTGCATGTTGAGCTTAAAGTATGCAACGTTATCATGCAGAACACACTCTTCCTTAAGTACAGTTTGGAGTGGTACTCCAGTTGCAAGATGAGTGTTAGTCACAAATATCAGAAGGTCTTCTTTGGTGGCGTGTGCAGACCTGTGTTTGTTTTATGCATATGGATTTTCACACAAAGAACAGACTTTTGGCCCAAAGCCTGATCTTTTTTTGCCGTCATGAAACCTGCTGCACTTCCACCTGGCCATCTGAATTATTCACTGAGTCAATCACCAGTCCATGTGCTCTCAATCCCCATGTAAATTTGTGATCTCCAGCCTGGTTGGCAGAAAGGCAATTCTGCTTGCTGACGTTAATGTCTCTGTTGTTATGGATCAACATTTTGCAAGTTTGCGACTTAATGTTACTTTCGCCTTTCAGCCGCGTTTCTCACGTACTTAGGTACTCACACTACTTAGAGATAAAAATACAGTACACACAACATGCTGATTCTATGTTTTTAAGAGTGATGTTGTGGAAGCATCAAAAAGCTTTCACACAGTGTAATGTACACTACAGCGAAAGTGATGCATGACAGTCCTGATTAAAACATCATGCCATTTTGAATCACACAGGCAACTTACTTTCTTTCTTTCTTTCTTTTTTTCCAGGACAACGATGTAAGAATCATCATTGGGCAGTTTGATGAGAATCTGGCCTCCAAGGTTTTCTGCTGTGTAAGTTCTCAGTCTACACTGACTATGACTGAAAGCTTTGTACCAGCTTTGCCAATAATACCACTTTTATTTAAAATACAGTTGCGTCTGTGCTGCTTTAAACAAGATTTATGGGAATAGTGCGAATATGAAATACTAAACTGTAAAAGTCTTATGGATTAAGACAATTATGTCCAGAGCTGACAGAAAGTTATTCATAGATGTTAGGATGGGGCCTAGCTAAACGTATCATTTAGTGTAACCATTTGACTTCACATATCTTGGACCTTAGATGGTTTGGTCACATTTTATGTTTTAGCCTTGGGGATCAATCAAGATTTAATAGGGATTTTCTGAGCTCAGTGAACACTAGATCCATACTATCAGGAAAGGCAGCAGTGCACATTAAGTAAGAGTAATTACACTTTACAGTAGTTAGAGTAATCAGCATATATTATACTGACTTCAGTTTTTCTAACCCTTCTAGGCGTATAACTTGAACATGTTTGGCAGTAAATACCAATGGATTATCCCTGGCTGGTACCAGGGCAACTGGTGGGAGCAGGCCAACACCACCAACTGCACCACCAAGAAGCTTCTTACAGCCATGGAGGGATACATCAGTGTGGACTTTGAGCCACTCAGTGCTCGGCAGATTAAAGGCATTTCTGGCAGGGTGAGTGACACCGATGTGATTTTTAATGTGACATTAGGCATACACTGTGCGGCAAAGGTGACCCCAAACAACCTTATATCTAAGAATTTTGTATATCATGTTAAGTCATCCCTTCTCCTTAGGATCAAGTTATACACTACCAATAATAGTTAGTGTATTTGAAATAACATTAATGCATACTATATTTAAAAAGTCAAGACATGTCCAGTATCTTGTCTTGATTTCCTTAATTGTGCCTCTCTTAGACCCCTAAGGAATACGAGCGGGAGTACAGCCGGGTGCTACAGCAGAAAGGCGTGGAGTCCAGCAAGTTTCACGGCTTTGCATATGATGGGATCTGGGTTATCGCTAAAACCTTGACTCGTGTGATGGAACTACTCAGAATAAAACAACGGCAAAACACCTACCACAACTTCACCGTGGATGATCGCGAAGTGGGAAAAATGGTGCTGGATGTCATGAATGAAACCAACTTCTACGGTGTTACGGTCAGTACACTGCCAATCTTAATAATATGAACATTATGTAACAGTATAGCACAGAATTATTTGGGCTTATTTTACTTCTCTCTCTTTTTTTGTACATGGAGTCATGGGGCCATAAGAGAATATTTCCAAGTTGTACATTTATGTGTATATACTGTACAGTAAATGCAGTAAGTGCTGCAGTACAGCTGCAGCAAATATTAATATTGATTAATATTGATTGAACCTATATAGTGGGGGAGAGGGCAAAAGACAATATAGACAAATACTGTATGGTTTAAAGCAACACAATCAAAACACTGGTTAAGACAGATTGATAAGAATATCTTGGGGAGTAATTCAAATGTGTTTACTGCGTACGTGTCTTTATGCTTGTTAATGGTAGTAGATATCCACTGAATGCAGCTCAGGGGCTTAGGAGCTTCAAAAAAACCATACCATTGCTTAGTAGTGTGTTAGATATAGTAAAATTTGTAATTTGGGAAAATGTCAAAACCTTACACAAAGACATTAACAATGGTTTTGTGATGCTGGAAGGATGCTTGCAGAAAAGGTTACTTAGCCATCCTTGTCTGTATATGAAGCCTAAACTGATGTCATTTGGTGCAGTCGACTCACCCCAGTGCATCGAAGATTGATCCTGGTGGCTGTATTAGCTATAACCTAATGTCCTGAGGCGATTTTGGTTGGTCATCACAATTTCCAAGACCTTTTTAAAAATTATGACTTTAGCTTGAGGTTATAATTACATTTTTATTAGGGTTAGGGTAATTGTTGGGATTTATGCATTTAGTTGTCATGGCTAAGGTTAGCATAAGGAATTAGGGAATGCATTGTGTCAATGAGTGCCCTCCAAACTCTAGAAACACATGACTGAATGTGTGTGCTCACTCTCATTGCCTACTGAGCTGTTAGAGAATATCTCCTGTTCCCCTGTAAATGCCACTCCATTATTAGAAGATGCCACACTGCTCCCAGTGTAGACTGCCAGTAGGCATGCAGGGCCTTACAGTACATCAATACAGACCATTACACAGATCATATTTATAACTGTGTCTACAAATAAATGCTCTGGAAAAAGGCAACTGGGGATAAAAAAGAATCTGAACTTTGCAGAGGAGCAGGAGCTATGCACCGAGCATTTTGGTCATCACCTAATGTAAGGAGAGAATAAAGTCCAGGTGGGACACAAGAGCAAAACAATAAGGTGCAGTTATAAAATATTACACAGTATCAGTGTCAGCAGAACAATAAAATAAGAGAAGAAGAATAAATAGCCTTGCAGAAAATCAGCACATGCTGCTGACTTGTATTACCGTGAGGCCCTTTGAGGGCCAGTGTCCCCGGGGGTGTGTGTGTGTTGCAGCACTTCACCAAATCCTTTGAGTTGTCATTCTTCATCCCTCTAGTCTCACCTCTCACCTCTCCCAGCACAGAACCACTCAGGGTTGCTGATCAGGAGCAGGCTGACATTGAGCTTTTCCTCAGAGACTCAGTGAAGCAGTGCAAGAATATTGATAGCCATGTAATGTTTCATTTACTTTTTACTCCAGGCACACAAAAGATGATGAAGTCCTGTTAGTTTGTTTGAATAGGATAGCAATCTCGTTCTCTATTTCATATCCGTATTGACTCATATGGATCCTATGTACATCAGCCATCAGTAGTGGAAAAAGTTACTCAAACCCTTTTCCTAATAAAATGTAGTAATACATAAGACCTCAAGTAGAAGTTTTAAATTGTACATTTTTATTAAGCTAATAGAAGGAAGCGCAATGTTCTGAAAGTGGCGGACTGGGAATAAAAGTTTCATAAAATTGAGTGAGATATTGTACTTAAATGATAGATGACATTTTCTCACGTATGGTACTGAATAAATATATTCAGTCCCTTTGACCTCTAGGAGTTATCATCTATAAAACATAATAAACAGCTAATATTTCTTACATGTAATTTTGGAAACGCTCAAGAAACATAGAGTTAATCTTCATGCATCTTTGCCCTAAAACTACAGAAAACTAAAGGTAAAAAATGTTACCTACAGAACAGCGTTTAGCTAAAACATAGTTTGCAAAATAATTAAATGCATCTACATTGAAAACAGCTTAACAGTTTTCCTGATTTACTTTGTGCAATGATCTCTACTGGGTGTCCAATAAAGGGAATCCAAAATACAAGCACCAGTGAAATGTGGCTGTCTATCTTTGCTTTAAATGTTTAGTGTGTGCTTGTTCACATGGGCTAATACCCTGACTTGAGCCTTGTATTTTTTTGAGTCACAATTTTCCGCTTTGTATTTGCTGTGTACACACACGTCTCGTGAGACCAAACTGTGTCCATTCTGAACTGATCTCAGTCTTGTTGAAGCACTGACGGAGGCAGCTGCAGCACCAGGGCAGTGATCGTCGACGGCTCCACAATATTGATCTGGCTGCTCTCAGAGCTGAGGAAAAGAAGGATGACTTTAGTTGGCAGAGACTTCAGGGCATAGGGTAGAGAGAGTGCAGGCAGCTGCTACAAACGTAGGATGATGCACACTGGATATTACAAGGGAGGGCTGGATAGGAAGAGGCGTACAGTAGCAGGTTGTGACTGGGGAATAGTGTTAGGATTTGTTAAGTGTGGCCCTTGATCATTGTGATAATATTTGTGTCTTTCTGGTGAGCCTGAATCTCGACAGTCACCATAAACAAAAGCACTGAAGTGAAACAGAGAAGAGGTTAAAGTGCATCTTTTTCATGTGTATGTGTGTTCCTCCCAGTTAACATTCATATTAACACCGCTCTCAGGTGAGACCCTGAAAACCCACACACAGGTGCAGCCCACAGTCCAACATCTCATTTGACCCCAGCACTCCTACCACAGACAACGTTAAACCAGGTCACCTCCACTGTCTCACTTCAAAAAGACACTAATGTGAAACAGACATAAACTTCCTTTGAATACAGTTAGACAAGGGACACCTTCTGTGGGTCAGCACACTCTAGTGAGGTTGCTTGAGCTGCAGAGCGACTGATATCACGTGGAAAAAGACTTTACATTAGCTTCTTTGAATTTCGGTCAGCAGATGTTAATTTAATCTTTGTAACACAGACATTTACAGTTAGCATGGTCAGAGTCAGTGCCTCTGCATATGTTTGATAAATCTAACGTATTCTACAAAGTATGTATACACTTGAGAGAACAAATTAGGACTGTTAAAATAGCTACACACCATTTCATTAAGGTTTGTGATAGCTCCACTTTTGCTGATGTCAAGGGCAATTATAGTGGCGGTGCTAATGCATGGCAGGAGTATATTGGTGCAGCTAATCTAGAAACCTGCATACATACACTCATAGTCACTATGGGTTAAAGTCAAGTTCCCTGTTTTCAACCCACATAGTCTGACCCTGGTAAGTTATCTGGATGTAATAACTAATGAGCTCAACTGAGGTGCACTGCACTGTCCTATTCAGTGCACAGTACACTTCAGACATAATTACATAGAATATTGTAGGAAAGCAAGACAGACATGGTATTTGGTAGGATGTATACAGTACCACCAAGGTAAGGTTAGCATTCAAGATTGTGTTTCCCAGCAGTAGCATTTACACATATATCATCAGGAACATGTGTTCGTACTCATAGCATATTGTAGCAACATATTAATTGCATACACATAACACACAGACACACGTGCATGCTCACACTCAGACAAATATCAAAGATGTCACACAAAGACTGGGATTCAAACAGAGGGGTGGGACCCTGCCACTTCAAAGCTTGCCATCTTTTTGAGGCAAAATTGGCTCTCCAGCTTCCTTTTCCACATTTCCCCCTCAGCTGTCTTTTAATCAGCCAATGCAAATGCTTTTTCTCCCTCTCTCTTTCTCTACCTATGTGTCTGTCTGTCTGTTTTGCTCTCTGTAGCTGCCTGTCTCTCTCCTCTCTCTCTCGCTCTCTCTCTCTGCTCTCACCTGTTTTGTTAGCCATCCAGTAATATGTAAACCCAGTTAAATGTGTAATTAAGGAGCTCTGTAAGCAGATGGTGGGCTGAATTAATTGAACAGTCTTCGTAGATGAAGAGGGAGAGCGAGTTAAAGAAAGAGAGGGAAGAAGAAAATAGAAGAAGAAAGTGACAGACTGAGGATACATTGGAGAGGGCAAAGCAACAGAAGCCAAAATTGGTCAGAATAGTGCTTACAATATTGCAAATATAGTAAAATTACTTTTGTCTACCTTGTCTGTATTTGCCAGATGCTACCTGGCCTGAGAACCTGTTATCTTGCTCCTGTGAAGTTTAAATAAAAGATTTTCCTTTGTTAGTTTGTCATCATTTTAGGGAGGTTGTTTGGTGATAAACACATATTTAAAAATATCACGTGGAATGAAATCTTTCTCTGGCCCCTACACACTTATCTGCGGCTAACTGTGAGTCTCACTCAAATAATTGCTTTTTAAATGTTGCCAGAGACCAGTGCTAAGTGAGCAAACACTGTAAAATCAAACAGGCCTTCTGTTGTGCTGTTCTTCCAGGGATATTAGCAAATGAATTGGATATAGGATAATTTTGTTTAACCCTATAGACAGAGACAGAGAGACAGTTTGGCCACTTACAATAACATGAGGTACATGCAGCATGTGATATTATACTTATACTCCAGTGTGAGAAAAGTATAAATTTCCTTGCACTAAGCATTAAAAAACAGCACTACTTAAATTCACTTTCTTTAGCACAACAAAACATTTTTATGGCTTAAAATTTAAATATATATATATACTGTGTAGTGTGTAACATTGTAATAAAGATACTCACTATATTTTTGTTTTTTCCTCTTTTTAGGGTCAAGTTATGTTTCGGAATGGAGAGAGAATGGGCACAATAAAGTTTAACCAGTTTCAAGGTATGTATGACACTGCTACTAATACTACTGTTCTGCTCCTCAGAACCTTTATGTTTTCTCATCAGATTTCTCATTGTCATTTGAGGACTCCTGCTGATGTTGTATAGCAATTTAAAAATTTTCCTTTATCAATTTTGAATGGAAAACACTGATTCAAACCGTCTGAACTTTTATTTGCCATAAAGATTCCTTTTCATGTGTTCTTTTCTTTTAAGCTGATATGCCTCAGCCTGTCCTACCATCTGCACTCCTTGCTGATCTGATTCTACGGAGCTGGAGTTAGAATTATTATCATAGATTGTTGAATTCCAGCAGCCTGTGTCTGTGTTCAATAAAACAATTGTTTCTGAAATTTTGTAGGATTATCACATACTTTTGAAAAAGCCATTAAAAATGTTTCTCGAGTCAGAAGGCTGCCACGGTTGATATACTGGTACCTACAGTATAATGGATCCCCACCAAGAGGATTTAGGAAAAGCTTTCGGCAGAGCTTTAATCACAGGGAGGCCAAAATATTTCACATGGTCTAAGTCAGACACTCTGTACACAGATTTATCTCATTAGCTGTTCTCTGGAGAGGATTATTGACAGGACTGGAAGGATTGTTTGTCAGAAACCATAAACCACAAAAGGGTAAAGTTTGAATTTTCCTGAAAGTCTCTACAAGTCTTTCCTTTTGGAGTCGCGAGTTTTATCTGCATCTTCATGTGTGTTAGTTAGGTGAATCTATGTTACAAGGCCCATGTTATTTTACTGTGCCCACAGTATAGGATATACTGTACACTGGTGGAATTTACATTTTGCTCCTCAGTCAATATTTACTAAGCTAATATGACAAAGTGAAAACACATTTTTATACAAATATGTTAAAAACAAACAAAAAGTAATAACTCATTTGAAAGCAATGACACATTCTGTGTAACTCTACAAGCTTTGCATGCCTGTACTGCATATGGGTAGTTTATTGTTTTCTTTCTGCCCAATATATTAATGTCAATATATGAATTGTAAAGGATTTTATGTGATAATATGCCTCAGTGTCTCTGTCCTCATAGCATTATGCCAAGGTTGTTTTGTGAGTCAGTGGTGCCTGCTGAGTGGCAGAATAACCCAGAGGTTGCATCTCAATGCACAGGATTCCCAGATCCTAGGCTCCCCGGACTGTGTGTAGCACACTGCATGGTGATGTTCAGTCCTCTCTGCCTAACCATCTTATCTTTCCCACTGCAGAGGGGCTCAATCCCTCTGGCCACTCACACCAGAATTTGTGTGTGACTGTGTGTATGTGTGTCTCTTTTCTGTCTGTGTGAATGAGAGAGATCAAGAACAGTATGTGTGTGCTCCTGCACATCAAATAGGGCATATGTATGCTAATAATGTTACATGAGTGAATAATGTGTTGACATTGTTGAGTGAAAATGTATAATTTTGTAGTAAAAAGAAAAAAACAATAACATTAAGGATGCCCAATATTTGTACTATACAGTTTATACTTTGTATGTAAAATATAGGTTGTATACTTTGTATCTGTATACTTTTGCAATTAATAGAGAAGAGATCAGTATCATACATTTACAGGAAATAATAGAATCTCCATATGTACTAACTTCATTAATTTATATTTTTTATAAATTATTCTAATAGTCATCCCCTTTCTGAGTAGCTTCTCTATTCCCCCTCAAAATACAATTTTAGTACATGCTGTGTATTTTGGCTTTATTTAAATTTTTTTTAATTGGCCCGTACGGTTTAACGATACTCACTTCAACCTGTTCTCTCACTTGTGAGAATAAAACCAAACAGCAGGAGGAGCACTAACAGGGACAGACATGCTGTCACAGAGACTGTGATTAGAGGTTGATGAAATAGACAGAGTAAAGGAAAAATGTGTGTTTGTGTGTGTGTGAGTGAGAGAGAGAGAGAGAGAGAGAAAGAGATTCCCCAGGGCAGGTTGATGTGTTTTGTTAGGAGGTGATGGTGCGGTCAGTCTAAATTGGGTTTGGCAGCTTTCGATAAGAGTTTTAGGGTTTGATTCTGAGAACTTACTTTTAATCATGGCCATGTATCTCTAGTCATTTCTAACACAACACAGACCTCTCTTTTGTCTTTGTTTCTTTTTCCATAAATCTCCTTCTGGAAACACTCAGAGAAATTCTCCATTCATTTGTAACCTTCACTCTATCACTTCTTCCTCACTTGGAATCTGAATTTATCACCCTTTTGACACACTAGGAGCCTGAGATGGGAAGGGTGGAGTGAAGAGGAGGGAAACACACAGCTTGAATTTTTCAAAAGGCAATGATCCTCAACATGACCCCATCCTCTGTCCTCGGTGTCTGAGCCTCCATTTTACCCTGCCAGACATTCTTCTTAGTCAGGGGCCTCAGTGGCTCCTATTCCCACAGTGTCTCATGGGGAAAAGAGATTGCTGGTCTTAATCACAATCACAATCCCTCTGAGAACAGATTTTAAACCAACACACTGGCAAGCAAGGTAGATAAGGAAACCTGCCCTTTGTCATTCTGTAAGAAGAAGAAGCAGATAGATTAATAATTAATATTGGTGCATGCAGGTAAGGTTAAGATGTTTCAGATCTTTAAAGATATGTAATATATAAGATATGTAATATCTGCTTGAATTAATTTCCTGCTGTTCTAACATCTGAACTAGAAACAATCTGACTGCTGTCAGTTTACCTCCAGGCAATTGTCTCCTTACTTTCCTCGCACCTTAAGTAGCTCACAAGCCTATGATTAAACTGATTTTAAATGAAGCACCATGCTAGAATTTTCAAGATCTGATATGAAAATAAATAAAATGAAGTTGATCAAAGATCAAGTAATATGAACCTCATGTACCTTGAAAACTGCTACAAAGATTGGTCAAATAATGTTGATAAAGGATGACTGGGATTTGATATTATTATTATTGTGCAATAGCCCAGACTCTGCAGTATTGGTGAGTATGTGGCCTCCCTATGACACCTGTGCCTATTTATAACTGTAAAACAACACCCTAAAGGTTTCCTATGAAAAACAACCAATGTCGACAAAATTTTACACCCCAACACCCAATGCCACTTCAGCTCTTTTGGGGCAAATAACCAAACTGTGAGATTGAGGTGAATAACCAAAACTGTGTTAATATTTGTAGAAAATGTTGTGTTTAAGTAGGACTTTATCATTCACAATAATCCCTTTTAACCTTTCAGTCATTTTTCACTTAGGTTTGTCCTGACAGGAATGTCATTTAAGATCAAATCTGCCTAATGATCAACACAATTTAAAGTCACTAATCAAACAAAAAAGCATGAGGACTCCTGTCATTACACAAACTGAGTGACAGTTTGAGTTTTACCAGCCTGCTGCAGTCATCAGTATTCCCTGTAGACCTAGTGCGCAGAGATAGTATTTAAGCATCTCAAAGGAGGGATGATGATGATGTGCAGTCCATTCTGTGGTTAGAATCCTGACAGAGGCCAAGAGAAGCACAGTCATTAATCCTCATTCATTATATACATGTTTGAGAAATCCCAACAATATATGCATACAGTATTTATTTTACTGAAATATTCACATTTCAGTCAAGCATTTACTATATTTGCTTATTCTCAGACACCAGAATTGGAGATCAGATGAGGTGATTCACTGAGAGGGGAGAGGAGGGGAACACAGTGCCCTGTGATGCTGCAGCCGATGTTATCTGTCATTTTTCTAGTCAAGGACAATGTTACAGAAGTTCCATGGGCCTATAAGAGTGATATCAGAGAGAAGCAGAGAGAGATTTGTACGTGCTCACCAGATGAAATTGCAGGTTGTTTGTTGTGTTTACCAAAAAAAAAAAAAAAAGAATTGGGATAATCTATCCTCTCTTGCTATCCCCTCCCTTTCTTTTCCCTGGTGTACATTCTAGGTGAGTAATCTTTATGAATGAAGGAGAGTGGAGACCCAGGTTTGTCTGACAAGGTCATGCTTCCTCCAGTATTACACCTGAGGGAGTCATCGTTGTTTCTATAAGAGAAAACACTAAATTGTGAAAATGCTCTGTTTGAGCAGAGCTCTGCAGAGACTGTGGTGTTTACAGACCGGAGGTCTAGAGCAGTTTACAATCCCTGGTCTGTGTTCGGAAAATGCTTAAATAAATGTAAATTGCAATATAAATACCAAAGGAGTAATGCATTTATTTATTTGTGTCCTTCTCCATCGGTTGAAGATTCTTCTCAGTGTGTGCACAGAAAGTGCACACTATGAGTTTTGCTAGTTTGAGCTTTTTTTATGCCTTTGGTGTCAGCTGGTTTCTGTGACAGGGGCACAGATATGGTGTGGGATGGTGCAGTATGGTTTCTTCATTGGCTTTTAGGTTTCCTTGAGGTAAAATAAAGTGCTAAATGGGATTGTATAAAAAAGAACAAAAACATTTCCTGGCCATATTAAGCTACATCTGAAAGCTACCAGTGGAGAATCTTAAAAGATAATCTTACTGAGTGCCTTAAAATCCTATGTTATGGGTATTTTGTTATATTACTAATGGGTTTTGTAAGATCTCCCTGCACTTTAAAGCTCTTTAGAAGGTTGCAGCACTGTACCAGACTGTACAGCTTAAAGTTAGGCCATTCTTCACTGTGTCCAATTACTGTTGTAATTAGATTTACTTGTTCACTCAAAGTAGCATCTGTTACATTTTCTCCAAATAAGGATGCCTGCAGCTATATTTTATGAACCAAGTAAGGTGCTTTTTATCTGTGAGTCATTGTTTCACACTGCTGAATTAAGTCGGCTACCTGAAACAAAATAGTTGTTTGCTGAACAATCTAAAAAGTTCCCCAACCAAAATTGGGGTGACTATAATGTCACATTTGCCATTTTTAGCCTTATGAGCATTGTCACTCCAGTAATGACAGTGGTTGGTTCATCCACCACTTTGATCCAACCTGAAAGTTTCTACTTGATTTAATGCTAAAAAGACATTCATAGTTCCCAGTTGATGACATTGGACCGTTACTCTATTGCCACGCATGACTACGAGTTACAGTAAATGACTTTGTGTCATAGAGTCAGTAGCATGGCAATTTTACACAGTAGATGTTTTTCGTTTTAATGTCTCAGTGTATGTGTTTTTTTTAACAGAGGGCCAGGAAGTGAAGGTTGGAGAATACAATGCAATTGCTGATGTACTGGACCTCATCAACAACTCCATAAGGTTCCAAGGTATGAAGAAAGCCAGTGTGTGTCCATGTGTGCGTGTGTCTGAATTTATGATTGTGTGAGGAGTGACTGACTAAAGGCATCACTTATAAGCTCGACACTCTCTTCACTTATCCATTTGCTCACATGAACTGAGACTCCCTCCAGCACACATGCACACTCAGACATCAGTGCCACTCAGTATGGAGACTGGCCACTTTCCAGTGCCAGAGACTGTCCAGTCTCAGATACATTATTTACTAGTCTATTTTTTACCCTACTGTGTTTGTTTGTGTTGACATACTTCGTAATTTGTTCGATCCCTCTGGCTATTCTCGCCCTCTTCACCCTCCCACCCTTTCTCCATCCTTTTAGCCTTGCCCCACGTATGACACTACCATCTAAAATGCTTCTTTCCACATCCCTGACCACAGTAAGTGGAGATGTGTAAGATGATGCCATTGCAATCGATTGGCACACTGATGGGAGAAAAATAGAGTAAAAGATAAGAGAGTGACGGGTCTAACCACAATAACTTGACTGTGGTGCATAGAGATATATGCACTCAACTAGGGGAAACTGAGGACCAGGAAATGGGTCTCAAATAACTGGATGTCAGTGTCACTACTTTGTAGTGGAAAACACACAGATATGAGGGGAGAGAGCTCAAGTTATCAAAGTAAAGCAAGGAAGCTCAATGTAGATAGTGAAAATGTTCACATAAACAGGCAATATGCTAGAAAACATTCAGTGTTACACTAACGTATTGAGTACTCTGTCATTTTGAGAGATTGTCCTAAAAAAAATGTTTTTTGCTTCACACTTCCTTTTCCTCTTAGGCGTAGAGCCTCCCAAGGATCGTACATTTGTGCGTCTGCAGCGCCGGCACATCAATGTTCCCCTGTACAGCATCCTGTCTACCATCACCATACTGGGCATGCTCATGGCCGGGGCCTTCTTGTTCTTTAACATCAAGAATCGAAACCACAGGTCAGCACCCATCACTGGTGAAGTTAAGCTTTGAGAGTACAGTAGAAGGATGAAAGTAGGGGTTAGATGAAGGCTAACTATTGAAGGTGAAGTTCAGTAGATAAGTATATTGTGCAGTGGGAAAACAAATGAGGGGTTTGTGTATAGGAAAAATATAGAGCAAAGAAACTAGGATAAAAGGAACCATGAGAGATTTGGCACTGTATTGGAATAAAAGAAATGTTTCCAGCCATGGCTACAAGGATATCATACTTGTTTTTTAATCTGATTTGTTGTATTTCATTATGTCTGTTTTAAAATATGTTAATAGTGATATTAAAAATATGTTTGTTCTTCTTCAGACTAATTAAGATGTCCAGTCCCTACATGAACAACCTGATCATCCTAGGCGGCATGCTCTCCTACGCCTCTATCTTCCTATTTGGGCTGGATGGAGGTTTTGTCTCTGACAAAGAGTTTGAGACCCTCTGCACTGTGAGTCCCCTCAACACCTAAACTAGTTAATAGAAATTGGAGTTTGATGCCTATCATACTGTGTGAAGCTTATGTCAGTAACTAACAATTATTTATCAACACTTAATGAGCCAGCAATTTTCTCACATAGAATTTCTTTTCTCTTGTCTTGTCTATAAAATATAATTTAATTACAGTCACATTTCTAAAAGCCTAAATGCAGGACTTCCAATGTCATGTTTTGTTTAATGTTTTGTTTAAACAGTAAAAAAACACACAAGAATTTCAGTTACTGTTATTGTACATTTGTCAAAAAATGGTAGCAATTTATCCTAATTGAGTTTCTGAAATTTTCACACACCACACAGACTTAAACATAATTATTTATTTAATGAATAGATATCTAGTTATTAATTTATACACTGCATTTAAGTTTTAAAGTTTAAATTTAAATTCAATTGTGTCTTGACATTTACAGTCACAACAGTCAGTGTATTCAGTAAATTACCCATGTTTTTTAATTGTCAGTTTTACACTTTGCTCGTATGTGGAATGAGCTAAATTATGTATAATCTCACTGAAACAATAATCACATGAACTATTTAAAATTCTAAGCGAGAACTGACTGAATTGCTCTCTCCTGGTCTGTAGCTAGCATGGAGCACATTAAGTGTGTCCCCCCCAAGTAGCATAACCATGCAGATGCTGGATTAATTAAAGAGTTTTGATTACAGTGATAACTGCTTTCCACTGAGATACCACCTTCCCAGACACAGAGACACGCATGTGCACACTAAAATAATGCTAGGCAGGGCTCACCTCAAGCTGCCACCACCTCGTTGAATCTCTGCTGCAGATGGCAAAGAGAGCTTGTCATTTTCAGACAAGGTTGTACAGCAATGGGGCACAGAGGTTGATCAATATGTACTGGTTTTTGAGAATAGATGGTGTAATTTTTTTTTGCTGTCTTCATTACTCAGCACTCTGTCCCTGCCAAGTTTTATTGCTTTCTAGATATATGATAATGGGTGTGGTCATATTAAGTGTGTGTGATGAGGCTTGAGGGGTTAACACACAGATGAAACATAAAAACAAACACATAACACATGCAACAAAGACAAATAAGTACACAAACATGCACAAATGCAGACTCTTATTTCATGGCTGTATTTAAATTCCAAGCTTCTAAAACATGTCAGCAGCGTCCTTTGTGCCAAAGCAGTAAAATGCGTACATTTTGTTTCTCATTAAGATGAAATGTTCTCAGGAGTGTGACAGCTTTCATGGTTCAGGACATTCTCACAGAGCTCAACACTTGGAGTCAAAAAATAAATCTGACAGCTTCTTATTTTTAGAATGCTTCACAATGCTATTTTGAATGAACTTCTTGAAAAAAATACAAACACCTGTCAGATCAGATGTTGTTTTAAGCCTTGATCACCAGTTTAAGACATGACACAATTATGTGTGTTCTTTTTGTTGTGATAGGTTCGGACATGGATTCTCATTGTTGGATACACAACAGCTTTTGGGGCGATGTTTGCCAAGACCTGGAGGGTGCACGCCATTTTCAAAAATGTGAAAATGAAGAAAAAGGTATATTTGATTTACATACTATATATTTTAATATAATTAGTAATCAAAAAGTTTCTTCCAGATTTCCAGATTCTTGTAAACGCTTAGTGGAAATTTAGGTTTACTGATACATATTATTTAAATTATGACACATAAGAAAGACTGCAGCTGTGTGTTCCTCCTCAACAAATGTGCTTTCTTATTTATGTTTACCAAAACAATGCTATCTTTGTGAATGACCATTTTGTAGAAGATACATATCATTCTTTGTGGTTAAATGTGGTTCTGAACCCACCGTGTGCCTTTGTTAGCTAGGATAACTGCTAGTTCATATAACCAAATGCATATCCATTGAAACATGTAGACTCAATAGTCTGATCCATGCCACTTTGTATGCCTTTTGAAAGCCCAACACTAGTGTGTGGGTGCTTGCATTCATACTTACGCTTTTGAACAAACACTCTAAAAGACTGGCAGCCTCTGGCACCTGCTTTTAGAATCTTTTCTTCTAAAAAAGATTCAGAGATACAAATGGCCTTTTAAACATCTGACACCATCTGCTTTTCTGGCCTAGTTATATAAAGTGGTGCCGAGTTCACTGCGCTCAACCTTTTTGTATTTATAGATCTTGCTCTCCCCTTTTCTTTGTCTCTTTCATTCTCACCCTCTTGCATTTTGGAGGAAGTGTGGGTGGCCTGCCAGAAAGAGAGTAGGAAGAAAGAGAGAGGAAAGAGGGATAGATCAAAGAGTTGGTTGTGGAGCAACAGAAGGAGGAAGGCAAAACAGGGCAGAGTAAGGGACAAGACAAACAATGTGGCACAACTAGTAAGGAAAGTGGGTTGGATGCTGTGAAAGAAAAGGGGAAAAGTTGGAAAAACAGGGCAAAGGATGGATGAAGATAAGGGCTATGCAGAGAGCAAGTTAAAACACAAAGAACCACGACTGACCTCTAATTTCAACTGCATGGTTGTGGCCAGGTCAGCACAAGGACATGTTTTTTCAGATCTTTCAAAATAAATGACACTGGATTTGGCCTTTCATATGTTTTTAATTTACTGTATTTCAAGTAATAATTTGAGCAAAACAAACCCTCTCTGAGCTCAGGGGTTTTGCCCTGACCCTTAACAGCCAATTAACTCTGCTCAGTTCAGTCTCTTTCACCCTCTTTTCATTGCTAACATACACAAAACATATGTTTCTTCAGAAGCAGTATTCACTCCAACTGCATATTGCCCTTAAACCTCAGTATCTATTCACTGTTGGTTCAAGGCATGGGTCTGTGTGGAGGACACACACACATAAACTCAGATACACATCGCACTTCCTCCACACTGATTGAGTGCAGGTGCTTTGGCTTCAGTAGAGTGATAGTTGCTGCTGCTTCCCTGAAATCTCTGCCAACCACCGTCAGTGCCATATTTTCTTCAAACAGGGCTGGAAGTGCATCCCTCACTCCTTCCCCCAGTCTTCCCTCCATCTATTTTCCTGTGCACTAGGAGAGCAGAGATTGTAAATCAGGAGTGTGTTCAATAAGGATTCCACTTGGTGGGCTGCAGCCAGCACTCCTTCACTTCTTAAAGAGCTCAGTGCTAGCTCATGGCTGTCAATCTGTGTCCTTTGTCCAGACACCCCTTTCAGAACCCCTCGCCTCCTGTAGCAGCTACCGCCTGCCTACCTTAGTAATTTACCAAATACTCCTTAGCAACATATTTCTAGATGAACATGCACAAACGCACACACTCAGGGCAGAGCTGAACAAAAATGCAATGCCTGTTAGCACTTTACACTTGCATTTAATCATATATAGACATACAGACATAATGACACTGGCACACATTCACACATGGTGAGGTTGCCTGAAAGTAACTAAGCTTCACATGGCTTCCTCGATGTTGATAGATCAGTAGTAGTATACTGTATACTATAGCTGCCAACTTTACTGAGACAGCTAGTTTCTGGCCTTGTTGATTTAACATCTAAATGAGTTTTACAACATAATATTTACTTATGTAGTTAAAAGGGAATTGGCTAATTGCTTAGTTATGTAGAATAGGGAGATGTATTTATTTCTATAATTTTGCTCTGAGGCATGTCAGGCGCATGCACCTTCATTAATTGTTCAAATTGTTTGATGTCAATCAAATTCATCAGTAGATATCCAAACACTAGAACCCAGTTAATGTGTCACAGTGCCAGTTTTAGTGGGGGAAAATAGTAGATAACACTTCAGGTAATTTAGAGTCATTAGATAGTTTGTCTAACAGACTCAGTTGGCACAGTAACATATCACAGTTGAGCAGATGGTGGTGAAGAGCTTTTTTGTAATTTTCCCTAAAATATCACAATTACAATGATTTACTTGTTAGATTAATAGATTATTAGGTTCATCAGCCAGATTTACCAGAATGCATTTAAGTATTTTGTCTTGTTGTTCATCTTAACGTCAAATGTTTTTGCA
The DNA here is from genome assembly GCA_900302695.1 of Helostoma temminkii. Classification (NCBI taxonomy): domain Eukaryota; kingdom Metazoa; phylum Chordata; class Actinopteri; order Anabantiformes; family Helostomatidae; genus Helostoma; species Helostoma temminkii. The sequence continues at coordinate 19,160 of OMLM01008598.1, forward strand.
GTGACTCTGAAGCAGCCATTTGATCTGTGCAGCCTCTCCCCTCTGAACCGCCATACAACGTCACAATATTTGTACAAGAAATGTCCCTTACCTTGCCAGTGTTGTGTTCATTGCCAACACCATCAAACACCAGTGGATCAAAAAACAATTCGCTAATGCATCTCATCGTGAGCCCACTGGCGGATGGAGACCTGTGCAAGACCACTGGTCTGCATCTGGGCTATGTGATACCCTCCAAACACAGCCCAGCCTGTGTTTTATGACCTTTCCTTTGATCTGCAGTTTCAGACAGTTAAATGCTATTATAAATAAAGATCACAAACAGGTCATGGCTTTCATCCCTCTAAAGTTCATAGTACAAAAGAGGAGCTTTAGTGATCGTCAGCTTTGGCCCCCGTTAGGTGGATCTTTTCCACATTCTCTGACTACAAGGTAACAAAATAGTTTGGTGGCATTGTACTGACACCAGTGGTCCTGGACCAATGAAGTACAATCTGCTAAATATACATATATCACGGTGAAAAATAGTGTATTGGTTTTGGATTCACAGTTTGGCTGGTTTTCTATCCTAGTAGGTGGTTAATTGCAGCTAAATACATTGTAATTTGTCCCTGATTAGGTGGTTGGAATGAAACCAGCAGGGTTCTCAGTCCTGAGATGTGATGAGAATCATTTGGTTCACATAATTACAGTGGCCACTAAGAAATGTTGTTTGAAATGGCTCTACAAACACATACTATTACATAACATTAGCAGGTGTGGGCTATTCGGCTAATGCAACCGTCCCATCTTCTTTTCCCCCTCCAGATCATAAAGGACCAGAAGTTGTTGATTATCGTTGGCGGGATGCTGCTAATCGATCTATGCATCCTTATTTGCTGGCAGATTGTGGACCCGCTTCGGAGAACCGTGGAAGAATACAGCTTGGAGGTCAGTGTGCATTTTGCTGTTTTTTTCCATCTTGTCTTTGACAGTGGTTTATGGTAGTTTAACCTGTTTATGCTCAGCTGGGAAAATCCCAGTGACACAGATTTTTTTCTAAAATGCCTGCATGTTTGGAGTTTAGGCAGGCAAAATGTCTGCCTTGGGCTATAGCACAAGCATCTTTGTTGTGCTTGTTATTTTTGGGTCAGGATGTGAACCATTGCTGCCTCCTGTGCTTATCCCTTGGCCGGACATTTGCCAGCTTGGATGTGAGACATTGGCAAAGTCCATTGGAAAAGAGGCACTTGGCATTGCTCTCTCCTTGCTGGAGATGTGGCATGGTGTTGAAATGGACTTTGCTTTGTAGTGATTGATTAGAGCAGATTCAGATTCTCTGAGATTAATACAGGATTAGTTTAACTGTGTACACAACTGGCCAAAAAGAGCATATTGTATTCTTGGCTTTAGAGGTTGATGGTGTAATAACTTTGTTTTCAGATAGGTATACATTAACACAGCTCTCAGTGGTATTTAGAGAATACAGACTTAAAAATTAGCAAGCCAATACTTCATATTTGTCTTCTCAGAGTATGTAGTTGCTTCGGTCATCAAAGTGGCGGAGGGAGTTTGTAATTTTCTGTAGTACTAAAATATTCTACAGCGTGGCTTCACTGTTTGTTACATCTGTCTTTCTGTACTCTGTCCAGCACACTGCTTAAATAGAATGGGTAAAATACTTGAGTCATCAAGATCTCAGACTGCATGTATTAAAATAGTTCTGCATCTTTTCTTTTTATTTTTGCTGTTTTATTTTTGAGAATATCAGCTCATGTCATTGTTTATTGTTTCACTGGTTAAGCAGAGGATGGAAGGCTGTCGCTCCTCAATGTTTAAAGCTGTTACATAAGAAGATGTGCATATGCTAAGGTCAATTAATTCACTGTAATATCAAATAAGGTTAAATAGGCTATAAAGCTGGAATAGTTAGGGATACTGTGCATCTGCGATGGGTGCTATGAGTACTATGACACTTAAATCTGAATGAAACACTGTACTTCTGTCTGTTCTCTATGGGGAAAAAATGTGAATGACTCAAGACTGACAATAACATATTATCTAACTTCACACGAACGCCTCTGGGCTGTTGAAGTAACAGTTTCATTATTGAGAAGCCAGTTTTACATTGCTGTATTTTATTCCTTTTATTTGCTAACAAATAATCCATTGAAGCAGAAGTGATTTTGTTTACTGTTTCTGCTAACAACTGACAAGCAAAAGTGAAGACTCTGGATCACAGATACTGCTAGGTGAAGATTTTCCTTAATGACTTGTCCTTTAAATTGCCTAGACCTCTGAATGTAGACCACAGTACTGTTAACTGCCTCCCAAGAGCCCAAAGGCCTCAGAAATTGACAGCATTGGTTGGATCTTCATTGACTGTTCTACTGAACAGAGGTTATCAGAAAGTCAGTGCAGTGAAAGGCAGGGTGTAATGGTGGCTTTTTCTGGAGACTTCTTTTGATCGTATTGAATGGATGTTGTTTGCTTTATGCCAAGGTCCAGTGGAGGCTGGAAGGGGACCACTCAGTTTCCACTTTCTGTCTTTGATTAAGTAAGAGTCTTGTGAAGTGATATATAGCGCTTATCTAAGAGTACTGGGAGCAGGTCAGCTTTTCTCTATTTATTTTTCTCAGTCCTTAATGGAAAAAATTGCAATAGTTTCCTCTGAGGAGGGAACTTATGCAGGGATACATGATATCTTGGCAGACATTTTTTACACCGTTGTGTTCCATTTGCAATACCCCATGGATATACTTAGCACATTTGTACAACTCTAGACAAAGCCATATTTCCATTGTGATGGCTTATATATTTAAGTCAGACTAAAGGGTGTAACAAACTCTTAACATATTCATTTTTGAATGTTACCACTGTGTGCAGTTCAGTCCTCGAGGAGTATTCTCATACACTAAGCCTTGGGCCAGGGGAGTGTTGTGAATATATTAACCACTCAGTGCAGGAGTCTGTATACCCCTTGGGGTGGTGGATCTGCATGCCTGGGCTGAGGCAGAGGCTACACATGCTACCCAACTTGCCAGATTGCCAGCACCAGCAGTAGACCCTTGCGGCTTAGCTGGGGGGAGATGGAGCCTGGAGCTCCTCTGTGCTCCAGGCCTCCAGGCCTGCCCGGTGGGACCAGAAACCAGAAGGTAACTCAAATACCCAGAAAGGGGGGTGGGATGCTAGGGAGAAAATTATGAAACAGCATAGACTAACTCTGTATTTATAGTAGGAAAAGGAGAATTTTAAAGAAAAACTGAGAAACATATTGCACTACACTACAGAATAGCTGTTTTCAGACAGCCATCGCTGCTTAAAATAACACAATCTCCTCAGTCATTTCATTAAATCTGTTGTGTTGGCTCAGCAGGGGGTTGTGAGACACAGCAAACCAGCAAAACATATTTTTAGAAAATTAAATCTACAACACAGTATGTTAAAAGTCATTTGGTCTGGATACTTTCTGAAGTGAATGCATTTTATTTGTTTTCCACTCCCTGTAGCAGCACCTATGTAACCCTAAGGCACTCAAAAAATGAAGCCTAAACAACTGGTTACACAACAGTTTAGCACAGGGGTCTCAAACTCAAGTCCTCGAGGGCCACAGCCCTGCTTGTTTTTCAACCATCCTTTCATTTACAGCTTCTGATTGGCTGAACACACCTGATCTGGGTAATCAGCAGAGGGTAAGGCAGGAATAGTTGTAAAACAAGCAGGGGTGTTTGAGACCCCTTGTTTAGCATGACTCAGTCAGTTTTTTCTAACCTAATAGTTAGACTAACTTAAATATTTAACACCCACATAGAATGAGACTGATTGGATGAGGGACTGAAGGAATGGGATACTGGTGGATAGTCTCCATAGGGCTCCAGAGCCAGTGAGACTAGCTCTGGCTGACTAACAATAATTGGTACAAGCAGAGGGACCATTAGTTACCCAGTTTTCTGCGAGCTCCCGCATCATCTTCCCAAACACATGCTTGCATGGAATCCTAGGAAACCCGGTATACTGAACTGGCTCCCTTTATGCACCCTATATCTCTGTTCTGCAAGATTGCAGATTGTGCTTCTTAATAAGATGTACATGATGAGATGAGTACATCTCAATATGGATAAGCTAGCTATAGTTGAAATTGTGCTTAAAAGGATTTTGATAATAATGTATAACTAGAATATACACAGTGGAAATATAGAAAAAGTCATTCACTATGGTTGAATACTGCTTAGAATCCAGCACGATTAATGACTTGTCTGACTCCATCAGCAAAACTAAAGGATCCCCCTTTGCATCCTTTATTAGCAAGACCGAACTGCAAAGAGGTTGGCAATAGATCCCTGTGGAATACTTCATAAAACATGACTGGTTTAATACTCTCCAAAATAAAAGAAAAGAAGGGCCTGGGATCATGTAGGGAATCTTTGAAGAGGGTGACCCTCGAGTCTTATTTTATGGCAGCTATTCAAGGCTGCAATTACAATTTCGTTATGCAGATCTCCTTCAACAGAAATTATTTGTGACCTTGACATTGGCCCAACGTGTTTAGCCCCAGTCTGACCTGTGATCTTCACTACATTTTGTGTACATAAAACACAGTCTGTGCGGAATTCAATAACAATGTCGATAAGAATAAAAGCTATTTAACAAAGATTGTAACTGTAGCTTCAGCTTTTCTCAGTTTCTTTACAGTGGTTTGATCCCTAACAACACAAGTTTTGCATATTAGTGTCTTTTTCCCAGAGAGCTTACTGAGAGCAGGGATAATTCTGGCTGCTCCGGGAATATCCTGGGAATGCTGATGGAGACACTGCACTGCAGTGGGCAATGAGATCCATTTTGTGGCTCTTTAATAATTAAGCATTTGTTAATGGCATGAATGTTTCAGCAGCAGGGGAGAATGATGTTACCATCACATTAAGTCCCTTAGTACTGACACATGTTGCAACATCAGTGCACACGTGTGTCCATGTTGGTGTGTGTTGTTCTGTGTACATGTGTATGTTCTTGCATATGACCTTGTTTGTACTATGTTTAGCCTGTACTGTATATGTACATGTGAAATGTATCTGTTCACACATGCAACATAGATTTGTTTTTGTACATATGCCTGTGTGGTAACATATGCTTTTAATGTCCTCTGTTGTGGTCCTGGACATTGTCTCCTGCATAATGAAGGACAAACTGTCGAGAAAGGATGATTAGCATTCTGGTGGTTCCTGCCGCAGACCCCTCCACTCTAGTCTCTCTTTTCGTCTCCTCTTCCTTCCCCTCCCTTCTCTGTCATTTTTCCCAGCTTGGAAGCTGCTACAAGCATCACCAGGCAGGCGGGCAGGCTGCAAAAGAATATTGCAGTGTGGCATCACCATAGCAACGTCCATGGTTTCTGACATCCATAACGCAGAGAGCGGCACTGTTGATCCCTGAGACAAAAATAGTGGGTTAGGACACCCTCTCCAGCATGGCGACACATGGAAGATAAACTTTGATATACAGTACAAATACACGTTGCTCAATGACTAAGAAGACCAGAAGAGATTAATTATACACTTAAACACTAAAGTATGCATTTGTCCATGCAGTTAGAATCACAAGGAGAGATTTCCATCTAATTTCCTGATTCTGCTGCCCTTAAATGTATATGTATGTAATAGTACTAGTTGCAAGTCAACACTAGTCACTATTAACATTTAATGTTAAAATATTCTTATTTATGAGTTCATGAGATGACGATTACAGTCCTGAATGTGAACCCTGATAACAGCACTGGAGATTGAGCAGTTTCACTGCCAGGTACAGGCGAGTAGGTGAAAGCTGAGATGCAACACCGGGGCCTTCACAAACATTTTGTCTCACTGTGACTCAGACTTCAGAGAGACAAGTTTATCTGATTTGCAAAGCTGTTTAGCTCTTGACTGTCTTACAGAGGACAAATCACTTACTTATATGTTATTTTTTATTCCCCACTAAAACACATGGCTGGCCAAACAACTGCATCAGACTGCTCAGCTTCCTTCACACCAGAAAACAAAAACAAATTATAAAGCAGTTACCAGGACCATTGCAGTATTGTGTAAATTGCATGCTTAACTGCAGTTAAGTTTGACTTATGTCTACAGTAGTTTGAGAGCACATGCGCATTTATATGAGATTAACAAGTCTTCATGCTGCATACATTTTGGAATAGCTACTGTGCATTTAAGGCAAATCTTTCATTCTCCTAGTTTTTCTGTCCATCTTTTTCTCACCTCTGTAGTTGACTTTTCCCAGAGTCCTCTCACAGACCTGCTAACACACTCTCTCCTACTCCCACTGGTATGAGGTTTTCTCACATTCAGCCTCCCTCTCTTTTATTTAATGTGCTTCCTTTTCTCAACACTTCAATTTGTAACTGTCTTTCTCTCTAACTATCTACAGTGCATTTATCATCTGCATATTTCACCTGTTGTTTCTCTATCAGATTCACGTTGCCAGCCACTTGACCCCTGCTTATTCCATACATTCTGCTGCCATCTTACACTATTCCTCTCTTGCTTCACCTTGCTTGGCCAGCTCCGATCCCATGGGAGTGTGCTGAAAAGGCTGAAAAAAATGAAAAGTAACATTGGAAGAAACTCACACTAACCTGAAATGTTTCCCTTTTTTCACTTTTCTGTTTCTTTCCTCTTTTTACCTTGTGTTGTCATCTTTTTCATCTCAATTCACCAGTCACTTTTCCAATTCTAGGAGAGGGATAGACACAGCTATGTCTTCAATTTCCAACCAGGAATGAGTCCTAGGAGGAGTTGGGGAAAGTGGCAATAGTGGCAAAAAGGAATGAGTCTGAATTTTAGGTAGTACCACTGTACTAAATAAATGCTTCTGTCTCAGACAGACAACATGTGATTGTAATTCAACTTTTGGTTGGAAAGGTCACCAACATAAACCAACAGTCTAGGTTCTTCAAATTATAAAGGTCACAGAAAGTTAAATGTGAATTATCTATTTTAAATAAGTGTTCCATTATTGGAATTGCAAATGCTAATTTTTAGCCTAAAGATGTCAAAGATCTGAACAACTTTGCATATGGTCAGCAGTAATATGAATAATAGGTGCTTCATAGCAGCTTTAGCACTAAAAGAACCAAAACATTTGCATGATTCTTTAAATTTGTACTTACATGTCAATTTATACACACACTCCACATCTTCCTCCTGCACACTCTCACCTGCTGTCCCAGTCAACTGCTGATTGTGTGAGTGTGTGAATGGTATCTGAAGGACATGATGCTCTTGTTTCACAATCAGCCTGCTATGAGAAAGTGGGCAGGAAGTATATTCCTGTTTACATTTCATTTAAACCAGTTGAATCTTCTTCTTCTTCAAAATGGCATCTTTGAGAAAAAATACATACAAATAAAATTTTACTTGCATGTCCAATTTATCTCAGTCTTGGCTAGATTAAGCAGGGTCTGAATTGAGAGATAGAGATTTATCCAGGGATAGCCATATTACTAGTGACAAACATGTGATGTGACAAGAACTTAAAATCCAAAAGTATTTATTGTATAGACTGAACAACAATGTCATCTACAGCATTATCCATGCAGCAGTGACAGTGCTAAGATGGTATTAAGTTAGGCTTTGAGGCATCTTTGTTACTGTTGAGTAAAGCACCGCCTGAGATCAATGCCTTTTCAAAGTAAACTGGGTCATTAAGGGATAACCACCACCCACCTAGGCTTTTCTCATCGACCACCTCTGGGGGGAAGAAGGAAGGGAGGGAGAGAACAAAGAAGAAGGGTGCATAGACCTCACACATTCTTGGTGATTTGTATGGCTGTGTGAGCGTCTGAGAGCTGGCCTATCCCAAAAGAATGGTTATGCATTGTTATGGCTGTAAGGCATTGTTACTGCATGTGTTGCAGATTGTATCAAGTTTTTGTATTGTGGCTAATGTAAGACATGTGGCCCTACTGTAGGTAGATTCATTCTCAACACCTTGTTGTACTGATGATCTTGCTGATATGATGTCACCCCATGTAAGTATTCCTTACTGTATTGCCTATTTTTTGCATGGCAGTCACACCTTTGTGGCTATTTCAGCGAATATTGTGCACGGTTTGAACAAACATTTATGCTGGCCACAGAGCACCATAGTACCCCTGACATTTGCTGATTATTTTAGAGTCCTCCAAAGTCCTCTAAGTAAGTGTGTCACAGGTTTTACCTTTGGGATACCTGCTTCTGTTTATAGTCTTATCTGTTTTTACATGTCCCAGCCAGCACAAGGAGTCACGATGGAACTCCACCTGGACAGGACAAAAGCTTTCATTAGGTCTATTCTATTAGCAGCCTGCGGGC